>APFE031206385.1:57567-73463 GCA_000404065.3 Pinus taeda
TGAGCCAGTCGCTCAGCTTCTGTCAAGCGCTTTCTCCCTCTGATGGTTGGCGCTGCATGAGTGGTCTCTTCCACTCCATGAATCTCGTCCTGTGGCTCATCCTTGGGAGCTAATAGTTCCTCATCCGCATGCAAGTGTAGCTCCCTCTCAAGCGAACACTTCATGGCTTTCTCCTCCTGAAATTTTATATCCCGTCGCACAACAGTTTTACCACTGTCTGGCAAATACACACGATAGTTGTGGGGCGTATCAGTGTACCCCACAAATATCCCAACCTCTGCAATCGGCTCCAACTTCTTTCTGGCATCCTTCGTCACATGCATGTAAACGTTAGCACCAAAAATCCTCAAATGAGAAAAATCAGGCTTCTTACCAGAATAAGTCTCCTCAGGTGTACTCATGCCAAGTATCCTATGAGGACAACGGTTCTGCACATAAACTGTTGTATTGCATGCTTCCGCCCACAAGTGAAGGGGTAGGCCCTGATCATGCAACATTGCCCGTGCAGCACCCACAATCGTTCTGTTTTTCCGCTCAGCTACCCCGTTCTGCTGTGGGTTATGGGGAGCTATGAGCTCTCTACGAATCCCTTCTGCCTTGCAGAAATCCTTGAACTCGTCCGAGATGTATTCACCACCATTATCGCTCCTAAGAGCCTTCACCTTCTTCCCCGACTCCTTCTCGACCAGTGCTTTGAATTCACAGAACTTTGAATATGTCTCGCTCTTCTTCTGCATGAAGAAGATCCAGCACTTACGAGAGAAATCATCAACAAAAATCACATAATACCTGTGTTTTGCTATCGAAGCAACTGAGAAAGGTCCACACACGTCTGTTTGAATTCTCTCAAGGATCGTCGTGGCGCGACTATCCTTCTCGTGAAAGGTGGCTTTCACAAACTTCCCAAAAGTACACCCCTTGCACTGATCTGACTGCGCAAGTGTGCCTTTAGGAAGCCCTGTAGTGATCTGCTGCAGTATCTTCAAGGCTCCATGGTGAAGGTGACCCAATCTCCTGTGAAGAAATATATCCATGTATTTCTTGAGAAGTCATCTATAAATGATACATTGTACACAAACTTACCCAATGATGGAACTGACATAGGTCCAAACACATCACTGTGCACAAGCTGTAATATCCCTTTTTCCCTCTTAGCACTAAAGGGAAAACTCACCCGATTTTGCTTCCCATATACACAATGTTCACAGAAATTGAAATCCCGAGAGAAATTAGACATACCTTATACCATACCATTACCATGAAGTATTCAAAAGGCATTCTCTCCAATATGTCCAAGACTTCGATGCCATAACATGGTATTTTCTCTAGAGACCACTAGATTTTCTACTCCACTTTCAGGAACCACAAAACTGTTGCATCCATCAATAAAAATACTACCCAAAATATTGTACAAAGTTCCAATTTGAACTCCTCACATCAATACCAGTGCTCTCCGAACCATCTTATAGGCATCTTTCTCGAACACTGGTTTTACACCTATATCATCCATCTTGCTTACAAAAATTATATTTTTAGCCATTGCAGGAATATGCAGAACACCCATAAGTGTTCTAATCCTTCCACCTTGCAACTTCAACTTTACTTTTCCATGTCTGAAGATTCCAGCCTTCCTATGATCCCTTAAGAAGACATCTCCACCATCATGTTTCTCATATTCACAGAACCACTCCCTATGGGGAGTGAAGTGAAAGGATGCATCTGAGTCAATCAACCATGCCTCATGATCTACGTGTGTACTTGAATAAGAAGTCAAGTACACATCCCCACCTTCATATGAGGTGATTTTCACCTCTGTAGAAGGAGCATCATCATATCCCTTTCCTTTCTCAACAATTTTAGATATAACGTCATTTTTGAAGTGTCCTTCCTTTCACATTTCCAATATACCTTAGGTTTTCCTGGAGATTTAGATCTCCCTCTAGATTTAGATATCCCACTCATGGACTTATTTTTGTTTATGTTCTGTGACCATCCTCGTACAAACAAGACACCTCCATTCTGGTCCTCCATATTTTTCTGTCTCCTCTCCTCCGATAACAAGGATGAGACTATCCCACGGATCTGTATTGCTACTTATTGCAACAACTAGAATATCCCACGAATTTGGTTCAAAACAAAACAAAATTATGCACTTATCTTCATCTGAAGTTTTAATATCAACATATAAAAACTAACTTATCACATTATTAAATTCATTTAGATGCTTTGTCACTGAGTCTCCATCCTTCATCTTTAGGTTATATGATTTTTTTCGTAGTAATAGTTTGTTCACCAAAGAATTATATTGGTACAAAGTCCCTAACTTGTCCCACAAATCTTTCACCAGAGCTTCCCATGATACATTCAACGATAATGAATCTGAGATACACAGTCGTATTGTGCTCTTTGCTTTCCGATCCAACTTTGCCCAGTCTTCAACTCACATTGCCATTGGTTTGGTACCTAGATCTATTTCGATCCACTGATATTTATCCACCAACAAATCCTCCATCTTGAGTTTCCACAACTCAAAACTTTGACCATTAAAGTTTTTGATCTCTATCTTTCAACTGCTCGCCATCTTCTTTCACCATAAGAATCGATCTTGCAGATCTCCCACTAAATAGGGTCTACCACAAGCCTAAGAGAAACCCCTCAGTAGCAAAGGCATCCCCTTGAAGTCGAAACAACTATGATACCAAATGTAGGTTTTAACCTTGTATAGAAATTACCTGCAAATGAATTCTTAAGAGATAGAAAATATACAATGGTGAGAAACAAAAAACAAATACACAGAGATTTTCCCCTGGATCCCAAAACCGGGACTACCATATTGATTTTTAATTATATTCCTTTCAATGTTACAACACATATATATACATGCCAAAGCATTCATAAACCCAATCCATGAACCCTAGATTAGAACATAATCATAGTTACCTTGACCGGATCTACAAGATACCATGGGAAGAACACCATTTTGTTGAAAACCATGTGCAAAACCCATGCACAAAACCATAGGTAGGTTTGCCCACCTAATATAGGGTCCAACAATTTTTTTTTGCATGCAAGGGGGCTACCACCCCCCTGCAAAACCCTCAACAGGGGGGGTTGTTGCCCCACCTGCAAAACCCTCGACAAGGGGGGTTGTTGCCCCCCTTATGACTTGTCTAATGCACCTTACTAGTTGTGGAAATAATATATTACACACCCAATATTAGACTTTTTTTAAACCTCCCCCCATTACCGGGAGGTGTGCCAAGAATCCCGCCATTCAAGTGTAGAGGATGCCACACAACCACCATTATTGGATCTTCCTTTATTGGTACATCTTTGCTTGGGACCCGTCCCCATCAGAGTACACCCTTCACCACCCTAGAAGGGTTCCCACGTGCTACTCCTTTGTGTAGCCCATACACCATTCCCCGGATAGTCCGTGAGATGCCCATCAATGTAGTTCTCCCAAGACTTCCCCACAGAGGACCCCTTTGCATATAAATATCCAAAATTGTTTCACGATGGAAAATAACTCACTGATACCGTTCTTAGCTTCTTTAAACCTATCAGATTTAAGCAAGATAACCAATGACCCAATCACCCATGGCCAAAATTGGCCAGCTATGCCCACCAAGCTCCCTTCGGACATCCAAAGTTCAAAGGGAAACAAGATGAAGACCCAAGAAACCATGTCATGAATTTTCACCTGTGGTGTTCATCTAATAGTATCACCAACGATACTATTAGATTACGACTATTTCAACACACCCTTATTGGGTCTGCATCGAAATGGTATATTGACCAGCCTTCTGCATCACATGGAAACTTTAGCTCCCTAGCTACAACTTTCCTCACCTTATTCGAGCTGCCGGTTCACCATGATTCAGGCCTAGAACTCCTCACCCACTTCAAACAAACACCCGCCACCCATATCTCAAAACATATACATGAATGGTGGAAATGTCCTAGCCTATGGAAAGTTCAATTTGAAGATAAAGTCCTCTTGGACTTGTTTTTGAGATCCCTCACATTGAAAATCTCCAAAGACGTGGAAAATTTATCCCCCCCGTAACAAAGAAGAAGCCATTAGTAAATCTCAACAGTTGAATCTTATCTACACGCAGTCTGGGTACATTTATCATGTGGTTCCATATGCCCCACGCCTGCAAAGTTATAAAGAGACCCCAGGCACATCCAATACTTATGATGGATTGATTGGGTCTATAACCAAAAACCAACTCAACAATAACTACTAGTACCCTGGACACTCGTTCAATGGCCAAGAATGTTATGCTATGCAAAACACACCACCATTGCAACATACATGATACTACCCTAGTTAGCCTACACTAATGCAGAATACAGTAAGTAGGGTTAACCAATATCAACCCCCTCAGGGAAACTCATATCATCCCCCACAAGGAAATCAATAATCCTCTAGGAATACAGATGTAATGTCCTCTTCCCAGAATCCATACATTAATCAAGGACAAGGATACCAATATTCTCCTTTCCCTGCACAACAAAAAAATAACCCACCAACGCAAAATAATGCAAGGGTTAATCTAGTGCAACCTTCTCTTGCTTCACAGGAACAATCAGAGGAGCAGCTGAATCCGTCTAACCCCTCAAATGTTTCTAAGAAAAAACCTAAAAATAAGCCAAAGGAAGAACCTGAGCAAGGGGTAAACAACCCCCACGGGCATTGGGAAGGGGAAACCCTAACTAGAATCAAAACTAGGGATCAACCAACAATAACCCCAAAAAAAAATCAAGAAGAAAAATATACAGACTAATAATTCATCTACTATCTATGAGGAATGCATTCATTATACCCATCATTGTCCTAAACTCCCTGACTTAAAAAGGATACATGACAGTCGGGGGAAAGGAGGTCAACAAATTGCAGTAATACAAGACCCGTTCCCCCATCAAGGAGTGCTTAACACTTAGCAATAATAACCCCACTCTCATATTTCTAGAGGGAACCCCCATAACAATTCTAATCATGCAATTTTCATAACAGGAGAAGATATCTTCCTGCAAACACAGAATAGAAGCTATGAATCTCCTTCAAAGCCCAATATGTCCACCTCTACCACGAAAATACCTACATGGTTATTGACCATTCCTCGACCTTCTATAAAATATATGCCTAAAATTATTAAAGGACCTTTATGGTGTGTAGGACTTAACTCAAAATCTGTTCATAGCTACAACACAATCGACGAATTAGCATAATGAACGTCAACTATGTGAGCATTAGAGGTCCTGCAAGCATGCCCAACCCAATGGAAAACTTTACTTTCTGCTCTAAGTGCAGTTGACCCATCCGATTCTCACCTAATCGTCTTTGACTTGGATAAAGCTACTCCACGGCTACCATCATCTATTTCTTTCCAAATTTCATTCTCAGTCCAAAACATTAACATTCATCATTGCATTATCAATGAAGGGGCCTCCACATGTATCATGTCCAAATATTTTTAGTAGAAACTAGGATCCCCCAAACTCAAGCCTCTTGACATCACGCTTATAGTGTACGACATGTACCCTTGTTCTCCTGCTAGCCTATACCCTAGCGTGCCAGTTAAGTTGGCTGGAAAAATTGTGTTAATAGACATTGAAGTAATAAATGACTAGTTGGATTACAATATCCTACTAGGCCAAAGCTACATGTACGAGATGTTAGCAGTCACCTTATAGGTCTTTAGAATAATGATGTTCCCCCACGATGAAAAGATCATTATGATCGATTAACTCACGGTGTGTTACCATTAGTCTCATCTTCTCATGAGTTGATCACTACTTACATTGAAATCAACCTTGGCCAGTTTAATCCATCAACACTCCTAGGGACATTCCCAGGAGACCCTATGGTGATACAAGAAATTTCCCCAAACGTTGGAGCACTGGTGTGCATGATGACCTCATCAAACACCCCCCAAACTCAAGAACCAATTCTGGATGCTAACAACGATGTTGTTACAATCTGACCTGCTTACAAATTCCATCACTCATTCTCCCTTCTTATACCCCCCACTTGTTTTTGTCTCGCACCAATTCATCAAAACACTCTCATTGCTCAATATGGATCTTACAATACCAGTATGGTATTTGGCCTGACATGCCACTTCAGCAGGCACATGTATCATTGTAATAAGCATCAATCCTATTTCTCCTCAGGATAATGAGACATCCCAAACAACGCCTACTCAAGTAGCACCCACACCACAAGTAGTGCTTGCACCGACACCGACCGGTGCAAAAAGAAGGGATAAGAAAAAAGGCGAAAAGGTGGAAGTGTCAAACACTCCCTCCTCTAGGGTCCCTCAACCCTGTGCATTGTGTGAAATAGTAGGGCACCCCACCAATAGGTTCCCCTACGTAAAAGAACTCAAATCTCTTCTACATGCCCCAAAAGAGCTAGTGAACCATCCTACCCCTGTTGGAGAAATGAATACACCCACACATCTTAAGGCATTGTGCACCAACCATGCATGCACCATCTACACAGAGTACATGCATTATACTCATCATTACCATGAAATCCACTGATTTCATGATGAGTTAGGTGCACTCACCCAATCTAATACCCCATTCCTCTCAACAAAGGATGGATCCAAAAACATATTTTACATCGTAAGGGAAGAAGATTCTTACTCCTATCTCTCATTTGGTCCATCAACATCTCACCACGATCAAAGGAAACCAGAACTAGCAACCACCCTACCATCACCCACTTGCGCATTGTGCGATGTACCAGATCATTTGATCAACTAATGCCCTGAATTAAGGGAATTTAACTGTTTATATCCAATTCCCCACGTTGCTTAAAGCACCAAAGCTAGGCACTGACGTCACACTTGCTGGATTTGTGGAGGAAATCATCATGTGTGACATTATCCCCATCTTTCTTGATTTCATTCTTTATTAGGATTCATGTAGCGATTTATCACTGAGAATTAGGGAATGAAACCTCTAGGTCTATTCTATGTGTGTTTGAGGAGAAATGATCGCCAACAACAAACTAGGCTCCCTATCATTTCATCTCCCCTCACAACCATCAATCCAGATCGAACAAAAAATGATCTAAGGCCACCTAGAAAAGAAGATCACCCATCACATGTGCCCTATGTGATAAACCCAACCATTTGGTGAATGAATGTTGTGAACTGGGTAAGTTCAATGACATATTTTGAATAATGGTCCAAGTTCCACACAATCATCTCTCTAATAAAGATAAAATCACACACTGTTATTGCCACATCTACTCTCAATTTCACCATACAAGGAATTGTCAGTACCTTCCACGTTTTCGTGCAACAAGAGCAGTGCTAAGGCCAACCCACACAAGGAAGTCATGTCACATGAATACTAAGGTATAGAGATGGGTACCACCATAGAATATTCCATCTCGTAACGTCAATGAGGCGTCAACATCTCATACTATGAGTAGGACTGCCTCCCATAACATCTACTTGGTTAGTTCTAGTCTGGTATGCAGTATCTGTACCAATACCTCTCATAGCCCTGAGGCATGCCTTATGTTACACACATTTCGGCAGCTTAGGATTCAACGTCAATATCCTATTGAGGAAGCTACTTTTTCCCTTGTACACCAACAATAATGCAAGAACTTCCTCCCACATAGCATCAACCCACCATAACCAAAATTGTACCACCAACTAATTTTGACGACACGCAACATCATATATAATTCATTTCCTCATTCATAGGAACCATGATTCGTGCCATCTGTTCATCATTTTTTGGTGTTGAGACCGCAAAACCCACTTCAACAATGGTAACACCATCAATAGTGCAAAACCATCCCATCTGCACTTTGTCAACCTCTCTTGGTTCTATGATATCAATCAACGAATCATATTCTTTCTTGTCAATTAGTACAACCAGGTTTGAACCCCAACTTCAAGACTTGGCACAACCCAAGTCAACACTAGAAAATATTTTTCATCGAGATGAAGATATTCTAGAATCCATGATGGAATCTGAATATCCTTGGGACGCCATGCACCATTGTTCATTTTTTCTACCTGAAACAAACATTTGTTCCTAGCAACACACAAAGTCACAAAATATGCACAGTAGAAACAAATGACTTCCTACCCCCAGGAGAAGTAGATCGGTCTAAAAACCCCATCCCGACACTAGATACATTCAAGGAGGGGAACATGTCAAATATCTCACCTAACATTAAGTTTTATATTTCAATCAACCCTGACACTATTGAAGAGATCTCGTTGGGGGAAATATGTTCCCCAGATGAGGTAACCTCGTACAAATCCCGGTCTCCAGAATATAGGGACATTTCCGTGTCGCCATATTTTGAGATTCCCGATATCAGCCCTTCAATCGTGGAGTACCACACTAACATGTGGCATGATGCTTATCAAGTTAGGCAAAAACATCATTAGCTTTACTCATTCCTAGAACCCATCAGGTGTGCCTTCCCGAGCTTTTGGTACATCCTTCTTTCCAATTTTCATATTTTGATAGATGGATGTTTTCACTTGGGGTATTGAATTTCAAAATTACAGGATATAAACACCTTCAAAACAAGCTCATTCCCCCGGTGGTGATCGAAAGTTCAGGTATCATCCTCCACTCAACATGATAGGATTTCGCCACCGCCTTGCATATCCTGTCATCACGTCTCTGACATTAACCATAGGGCTCACCATCTCGACCACGCTTACCATCACCTTCTACCTGCACATGGTAAGCATCCACGTCAGTTGATAGAGCCTCACCTACATGGATCACCCCAGTTCATAGTCCCCTTCACACTATTGGTATCCATGTTCATCTCCCCCAGGCTCGAGAGTCATTTTACAAACATGTATTGAAGATCAACCTCATACGTCTCTTCCTTGCACCTTGCTTTCCTCCCCTACTCCCAGGACGCCATCCTTGATCGCATATGGATTGAACTTCATGCACTACCACATGCTACACTAGGCTTATCATCCACCCATATTACCATATCCCATTTGTATCACTTCATACACCTCATCAACCCAACATGGAGACCAACCAATGGGGCCCCTGCCCTCAACAAAAACACCACACCTCCATACAAGTCACCAATCACATGGAGCATTCGTATCCATGTATGTACATCCAAATCACGTTCATATTATTTTGGAAAGTGTACAAAGAATTTTTAGGGAAAACACTCCCACCCACATTTTTCATGTATTTTACCCAGTGACAGTTTCTAGTCACCCTTGGTTAGAGCTCGCACATCACCCATGACCATTTACCATATTCATGCCAGTGAAAACATACTCACACCCACCATGGAAATCCTACCGACTCCAAGGCCATCCCTATCAGCAAACATATTTTGATTGTCACCATTTTCAAAAATTTTTCGAACTCAGGCCAGTTGTCCATACCCTCTCATATCTTCAACTTTCATTATCATGCATTATTTTACCCACACTATTACAGTCTTTTTACATCGCATATTGATTACCCAACACAACATGTAGGGTGGTTAACACTCCTTTCCTGTCGACTTCAACATTCGTATTATAGGATAGAGGCACTACCTTGGATACTCCCCCCTTGAAGGGGTATCCTCAAGTGGCATAATGGGAATCAATATTTCCCAAAGATTTCATTGGTCCCCTTGAAATTCGAGACCAACACAAGTTTTCATGTCAAGGTGGTGTTGTACTTAATGATCGTTGCAGTTCTTTTATTTAGTTGAATACCCTCGCATCACTAAGCACCTCATTTAACAATGATCACATCAAGATACAAGGGAGGTACCCAAAGTCAAAGACCCATGCATACCTCAACACCTCATTCATTAGTGCTTCACCTTTGATATGCATGGGGAACCAAATTTAGTCTATTTGTCGAAGAAGCTCCCTTGAGGGTGTTAGTAGTTATCATCATCAACGATTAGCATGTCAACCACCATGATGTTGAACAGATAGGACCATTCCCTTTCTGATTGTAATAATTCATGACAAGTCATCATAACGAACATGAGACATGCCCACCTCCTATAGAAATGTTTAATCTTTAGGTTTTCATCATAGCATGGTTATCATTTATACTCAGTCAAGGGGTTTCTCTACTCATCTCCATAACAAGTTATCCTCTCTCGAAAACTTTATCAGACTCTCTGTCAGAACATAAAACGTGATGTATTTCAACTATACGTTTGCTCCTAACCTCATACATCAGGGGGAAGCTATTAACACCAGAAAATCGAACACATGTTTGCACAATCCAGAAGACACTAAAATTCATCCAAAAAATGCACAAGTGAATATTTTCTAGTTGAAGACATTATGAAGTTCAAAAAATTTAATTTCTCCTAAGGTCCAATGTATATTGAATTAAAAATTGATGAGTGTGCGACTTTTCCTTCTATAATTGAGTGACAGTGCGAATTCTCCTTAGAAACCCACTTGGTTGAAGAAAAGGTTGACTTAGGGAATTCAAGACCACTTCTTACGTTTGGAAGATGATTCCTTGACATGTTCCAGTCAAGGACAACCAAATTTGAGCCACCCTAAAGATATGCAACCTTTAATGGAATCATCTTGTCCTACTCATGTGTCGTTATCATGCATGAACCAAGAGAGGAAAGAGGGGTTCAAAAATTCTATATAAACAAGCCATGGGAGAGCCAAAATATAAGACATTGTTATGCTGGCCAATTTTTTATTAGAAAAAGCCACCATTACATTGTTGAAGCCAAAGAAGGCAAGAGAACTAACTTGCTGATCATATTTCTTCTAAGCAATCCATCATCCTAGTGAGAAAACAGGAATCCACCATTAGAGAGTCTTCATACTT
This sequence comes from Pinus taeda, assembly GCA_000404065.3. Classification (NCBI taxonomy): domain Eukaryota; kingdom Viridiplantae; phylum Streptophyta; class Pinopsida; order Pinales; family Pinaceae; genus Pinus; species Pinus taeda. Next base: position 68,407 of record APFE031206385.1, read on the forward strand.
ATTTGAGAGAGAGGAGAAATTTGAAAAGAGATTAAGGAAAAGAACCCCCCTTACTGAGGATTTTTGAGCACCATAGCTTAAATAATTCTCTTCAAGTGTCTAGGATTCATCTATTGTATTCAATCTCTACTACTAGTAGTCAATAAAGGGATCTTTTTCCATTATTTTGTTGACTTGTTTTCTCCATTGAGCACTGTTTGTGTATTTACCTCTTTGTTTTGTTTATGTTTATGTATGCATTGTTTCCACTATTTATAATGTTGTGTTTATTTAAGTTTGTCCACTAACAACACCAATTATGTCTATGATCCTTTCTAGGGAAAAATCAACTATTAAGGAGGCGTCTTTTGGTACACCATTGCCACAAAACCACTACTACAGAAAACACTACCACAACTACTAAGTGTTTCTCTACCTATCCTTTTGATCCACCTATTGATCCAGGTTGATCACTTTCGCAACAATTCGCAAGTCTAAGCCTTGTCTTCCAATACTAGCTACATATTAAAGGCCCATGTATTCGTTGGGTCCTTAATCTTCCACAAGGTTTTCCACCATAATATGTGATCCCCTTTTTCATTTCTCACAAACATTGCACTCTATTAAATTTTTTATTGTACATTCCCAAAATTGGGTTTTTAGTCCACACCATTCCATGCTCCTCCTCTCTAGTACCAACATGAATTCCATCAAATTCCTTACATATTCACTTCATGGATTCTCATATAGCCCTTCCAATCATAGCAAGTTCAAATCCTTCCATCCTTGATACCATAAATAAGAGGTATTAAGGTTTACAAGTGACATAAAATATATAGGCTTTCATCATGGAAAATGACCATCAACTCTTGTAAAAGTCCAAAATAATTCCCAAACTCTCCCCATGGTTAAACACTAATTCTAACATTTGCTCCATTCCTATTTTTTCAAGTAGATCAAATCCTCACCTAGAGAAATACTAACATTCTATGTGATTGTGAAATTACTCAAGGGGTCACATTATTTATTGGTTTGTTAGCAATCCTTATCCACTCTAATGGTGTAAGTGGTTTGACATATTTTTGGATCATGACATGTTTCCAATAACTATCTTGTGAAATCATCCTTCATATAATTTTAGTAGCTAGGGAGTTTCCAAAATAATGAATGTTTTTGAGACCCCAACCCCTTGTCTTTTTGTTTTACAATATCAATCCTCTTTATTAGAGGTATTCCATCTTCCCTTTTCCTTGACCACAGAAAAATCTTTCTTTTAATTCTCAAGCACTTATGTACGGATAAAGCTAGATAATGTAATACTAATAAGGAGACATGGATTCTAAAACTGAATTTACAAGAGTCAACTTAAACCACTAGTGAGCCATATCCATTCCTTAACACCAATAAACCTGAAGTTTCAAAAATGATCTTAAGTTTTTTATCCTTTACTAGAAGACATCTTAGGAAAAGGGGAAATTTGTTGAATCTATCTTTCCTCTTCCTCCTTTAAACCATTAAAGGACATTGCATACTTTAGAATATTCAATTCCATTATTGTAGTAATAATATAAGTGTTTGGGTATTACTTTTAATCTAGATGAATCTTCGAGAGTGCCACCAAAAAAATAATAAATACTAACTACAAATAAAAATACAAGTAAAAAATGATATAATCCAGATCTTACCCTTTTTCTATTGATGTCCTCAGGCTTCTAAAATTGGTTTGCTTAAACCTTATACTACCAAGGTAAATAGGATCAAAGACAAAGGACAACCTTGTCTTAGTCCTCTTTTTGATCTATTGATTAATATAATAAATGAAAGAGTTGATGAATCTCATGGACTAATTTTTCTACTTAAAAATTACAAACAATGTGTAACAACATTAAATTCAAATTAAACCAACAAACTTGGTCACATACCTTTTATAGATCCAATTTAACTACCACATCAGGTATATTATTTGGGTTAATAATATGTATACCATCTTGTGACATGCTAATATAAACATGAATTTTTTGTTGCATACATGTTTTCATTGATGTAAAAAAAGTGTCATTGATTTCAAAGTTCCACAACATGAGAGACCATTGTAGTTTTGATAGCATATCTTTGAAGGCATTTCTTCTCTTGTCCCCCATACAAATGAGAATGAATGTTGTATGGTTGGATATTCCTCTCAAAGATATTTCCAACGGTATAAAAAACTTCTTATATCTCCATAGGAATCAAGCAAAAAATGAAGTCGAAGTAAAGGGGTCATGCAAGGTTCCTAGCCTGGTCAAAGTTTTATATTTAAGTAATATCTAGATTTTAGTAGTGTACTCAAGCTTCTTTGGCATATTCAGATGTCTCAGCATATCCATATTCCTCATCATATTTTTCCTCTTCAGTATATCTGATCACCTTCAACGTATCTGGATATGTGAGCCATTTTCCATTGGAGTCGCTATATCAAAGAGCACATATGGACATCAGGTAACTGGGAAGGTGGAAAAATAAACTCTTGAAAAAATAACTATATTTTTGGATTTATTCGCTAGCTGAAAGGTGGACCCAAGCTAAAATGGTAGTATAGGTAGGCTGATAGATGGTGATAGGTGGTAGAATTTGATGTCAGGGCACCATAAAATATGGACATGCGCTAGGAATATTAGAATTTTTTGGTGGCCAAGTGGCCCTACTCTAAGTGACTTGTGGAAACAGCATGGCATGAAATGTGGCATAAACTAAGGTGGAAGATATTGTGACGAGTTTTGATTGGTTCTTGGAGTTTCAATGTGGTAGATCCTGAAGTGTCGAGATTTTTTCCAAGGACTAGTTTGGTGAAGGTTTCCTATGTATTTCATTTTGACCAAAATTGGCGAAGACTAAACCAGTTGTATCAAACTACTCGTGCGACCTTTATCTAGCTATCCAACTATCTAAGAGTGCCAAGAACCATCTAGGATCCGCCATCCAAGGTTATGCTAAGTGATATTCGCATCCAATGGTATGGGGGTGTAGGAAACATGCACATGAGTCTAAAACTCATATCCATAGATATTTGAACCAAAGGTTTTGGGTTCCAAAGGATGTCATGGCTATGTGTGGAGAAACATTATTTGACCATCTATGTATCCAGGGGAAAGTAATCCTTTCCAGTTAAAGGTAATCTCAAATGCATATTTTAATAGAATCAGAGGAAGATGACAAAGTTCCATAAGGAAATGATTTTTCACAGTGGTGAGTTATCCAAAATCTCAGGCTATGTGCACATTGATGGAGCATGTTCATATTCAAAATATGGTCTAAGAAGTTATCCAGGAATTCAGTAGTCTAGGGGTGTAAAAAGATTGCATAAATGCTTGAAATTTGGATCCATATATAATTTCAAAAGGACACTTCATCAAAGTGTTGAAGTCATGATTCCATGTGAAAAAGGTATCTAGGCATTTAAGGGTTAGCCCATGCAACAACGTTGGGTAGTGCTAAAAGAGTTGGATTTTTGGATATAAAATCAAAAGTGTTTTTATGGTCATGGTACCACAAGTTGGTCATATTGGTTAATCATATAAGCCTTAATGGGCTAAGGATACATTGATTCATGTCGTATCTGGGTTATCCGGACCACATTTCCAACAAGAAAATACAAAATCTAATACAAGTAAGTTGTTTGAATTGTCAACACTACCATGGTTGGTTGCTTTGAAAAACTATAAGTAAGCCAAAATACTTTGGAGTTGAGTGTGAATGGGATCATGGAAATAAAAATAAGAAGTTTTAGTGTGTTGTGTTTTGGGGGAGCAAAGACAGCAAAACAATTTAGTGGAATGAAGTTTGTAGAAGGTGTGTGATTACAGAAGAGGAAAAAAGACAAAGATCAAAGGATTTATGTGAAGCTACACTAAGGATTTAGAACAAGAAGTAATGTATAATATAGAGGAGCAGTACAAAACAAAGCTAAAAGTCATACACAAATAATTTTGTTAAGCATCCATTAGATTGGTGCCTCCTTCTGGCTAGTTCCATAAAAATATTTTAGGGGGTTGGTGTTATGTAACCAAATCACAAAACAAAACAAAAGATAGATCAATGACTTGAAAGTAAGCCTCTTCGTGTTAGGATATTCTGACACATAGGAATATAGTTAAGTATAACTTGGTTTAGTATAGAGTTAGGTAAAGTGTGTTTCTTTACTATGTACTTTTGTAACTTACAATCCGACGGTCACGATATGTAGTGATCCGACGGTTCATTCTCTCCTCGGTATTACCGATACTTGATCCGTGGCTTAGCACCCGATTGGTCCATGATTTCTATTTAAAGCGCATGGAGGGTCATTTGTAGGTTAACTGTTCACGAGAGAAGCTTATGTAAATTTTCATCCTTTTATTAATAAATTTCCTGAAGTGGCCGTGTTGGCTCAGGCCGTGTATTGATCTCTGATCTGTTTGTGAGCGGTGTCCTTTGGTGTTCTGTCTGAGGAACTTACCCTGTAAATTCCTACATGGTATCAGAGCTATTTGAGGGTCGCGTCCATTGGTGATCCGAATCTGAAGCTGGTAGAACTACATCCGACTTCCATCTCCTAGATATGCTATTTTTGACTGCTTTCGGGCCAAAAGGACTACTCTATTATTTTAGGAGCATCTGTTCCAGTGAGAAACCCCTTTCGTTTCACACGAAAAGGTTTCTGGTAGCCCTAGCTACGTCATTTTTAAGATCTGGAGGTATACAGTGTTTTTTTTTTGCAGTTTCTAGTTATTTTTTCTCTCTGTTTATTATTTCAGTTTATTTAGCTTCTTTTTTATTACCGGATCTATACCTTTCATTTCTGCGTATGCTCTTTGCCCTATGACTTTGTACGATCTGGGCAAATCAGAAATAGAAAGGACGGATTTTTCCCATGCGTATGCTCTTTTCCGCTACACCTTAGTGTGATCTCGGAAAATCAGAAACATTGACGAAAATATTTAGTTTCTAGGTAAAGCTAATTTTAAGCCGTAAGGTTTGTTTTTTTTGTATGTACGTGTTGGGTTTTGTGTTTTTTGTTTTGTAGGGAGAAAAAGAGCTTTCTCAATCAAGCCCCCCCCCCC
>APFE031206391.1:0-19723 GCA_000404065.3 Pinus taeda
GATAATAAATTATCACCAAAGTATTAGGGTCCGTACAAGGTGTTGCAAAAGATTGGTACTATGGCATACAAATTGGAGCTTCCTGCAGCTTCTCGATTGCACCCAGTTTTCCATGTTTCATGTTTAAAGAAGGTTATAGGCGACAAACTCCCAGTTCAAAAAATATTGCCAGAACTTGATGAGGAAGGAAAAATTATATTGGAACCGGAAGCAGTCACAGAAACAAGATCTCGACAGCTACGAAATCGATCAATTTCGAAGTATCTTATCAAGTGGAAGAACTTATCTGCGGAACATTCCACATGGGAGGATGAGAATTTTATACAGAAGTATCCATAACTACTCAAGCGTTGAGGACAACACTTTTTTTGAAGGAGAGGGGCATGTTGGGTCCTTATAATACTAGTGTTTACCCCATTACTATGGTAGTTGTGTCCCTTATTTATATTGTTGTGCCCCTATTGCCCCCATATTGTTATTATTGTGCCCCATAGAATCCCTCTATTGTTATTTTTGTGGCTTTATATTATTATTGTTAGGTCAGCTGGGTTATATTGTGACTCCTTAGACTCTTATACATAGAAAGGAGGTTTTGTCATTTGTATCATCCAAGAATTGTTCATTTATGTAATGTAAAGGTGGTTGCCCCCTCGAAGAGGCTGAATTCTAAGGCGTTGATCTATCTTTTCTATCTTTTCTTGAGCTGGTTTCATAACATTCTCCTAAACAAATTGAGTGAATCTAGCCATCTCTTATGTTGGATATTGACTCCCGAGTGCTCCTAGACCTTCTAACACTCCATTCCACACATCACACGCCTTTCCTAAGCTTCCCAACACCTCACAACTAGCTCTGAGGTGTATCCTATAGGTTTCACATAATTTCTACAGGATCATCCTATAGGTTTCTAGTACATCCTATAGGTTTTCTTGAAACGTCCTGTTTTGAGGCCGAATTAATGGGAAACCTCTAGGAAGTCATAAGAGGCCTCCTAGGACCCCTCCACATGATCCAATCACTCCACAAACCTTCTAGCCATCTTCAAACACCTTCAATCCACTTATCACATCCACAAGAACAATTAGTTTGCATACTTGATTTTGCCTAAAAAGACCAAAAAAGTGAAAAGAGAGTTAGTTTAGTTTCTTTACTTGCGCATTCGTATTGTTTGATGCTTTTTACTTCTGTAGCTTAGATAATAGCATTTGTTTATTGTTGATTTCTAATCTCTGCTTAGCATAGCTTCTTAAATGGTTAGTTAGGGTATGGTGTGGTTTAGCATTACATGTTGGCTTTTTCTCATTACTGCAGTAGAGTAACTTTTTTAGAGTAGATTTTTCTTTCTTTCATCAAAGAATCAAGCTTCTTCTAACTCTATAGAAGTCTGGCTTGGAACCCCAGTGGTCTCTCACCAGCTGAACAAGTGACAACAGGAAGAACCATCACTTTTACTTGTGCATTCAACACTATCACCTCCAAGATTATATGAACCCAAGGTTGATAAGTAAAGCTGGTAGCCCAGGAGTTGCAACATCCTTGCTGCAATACTGGCACTCATCAAATTTTTTAAAATATTCTAATAATAATTTAAAATTTTCATAATTATCTGCTAAGTTGAATGGTTAGAGAATTGAACAAACGCAAAGTGTTATGGATTGAACTGCACAATGAAATTCATTAGTCTTTATGGAGATGGTATAATGGTGTGGATTGGGGCCATCATTTGCAAACACCCTTTTAGCCTCTACATTAAATCCAATTACCAATGGTGGTTAGTTATATCCAAATGGGAGAAAACTTGCAAAATGGTGGTTAGTTATATCCAAATGGGAGAAAACTTGCAAACATAAGAATGCTTGCAATTGATTGCCTATAGTATTTGTATACCTAACTAGCTCATTGAATTCACCATTGAACCTACATACTAGCACATGAAATTGAATATTGAACCTACATCACTAAACATCAAATTAGAGGCAGTGATCTGTGACGCAAGAGAATGACCTATAAAAATTAAGAGAATGACCTATAAAAATTAATATTGCAATTGGATGTGAGCGAAGAGCACGACTTGCAAAAGTGGCATGCAATTTCCTTTAATGAAATTTAATTGGATGACAAATAAACATTTTTTTGTTACCAATGCAAGATAATGAAAACAATAAACTTAAGTAGTAGATCTCAAATAAACATGTAAAGGTAAATGTAAATGTAAACGTAAATGTAAATATTTAACATGTATCTGGAAGGAGCTCAGATTCTCCACAGTGTTCATATTTTATGGTCGACGTTTCGAGTCTGAACCTAGACTCATCATCAGGACAATTTTTCATGTAATTTGACAAAAAAATTTAACATGTAATTTGTTAACATTTAAGATTTTTAATATCATGTTGGCCTTGTTTAAAAATCAATCTAATTTTTTTTGTAAGGTTAGTTAGGACCCTCTCATTTTTGAGTTTTTACATGTACATTATTCACCCCACTTCCGGGGAGGGTAGCACAAGAATCAAACCCAAGAACTCTTGTTTGGTGAGACTTCATTTCCATAGCCATTGCCACTTGAGTTACCCCATGTGGACAGAAATCAATCTAATTATTATTGTGTCTAAACCCAATATAAATTTAAAATATAAAGAGGTTTATGAACACTAAACAAATAGGTATAGTAAATAAATAAAAATTTAAATAAAATGGAGAGGTATGGTAAATAAATAAAAATATAAATAAACTAGAGGTATGGTAATTAAATAAAACCTCTTTTTATTTACGAAGACTCAAGAAAGAGGTTTTATTTAGGTGAAGTCTATGGGCCAAATACCATTTTAATATCGTGGGCTAAATACCATGGACCAAATACTATATTTATAAAAGAGGTATGGTAAATTAATAAAAATATAGATAAACTAGAGTTATGGTAAATAAATAAAACATTTTTTTATATTTACTCCATAGTTAGCTCAAAAATTAGGTTTTATTTAGGTGAAGCCTATGGGTCAAAATACCATGGGCCAAATTATTATTAGCAATTGCACTAGTTAATAATAATTTCACTAATTAAATAACATATAGCACTAATTAATAAGGAAATAACATATAGCACTAATTAATAATTTCTTCACAACTTAATTAATTCCTTGACAACTATTGAAAGACAGAAAAATATCAGGAAAAGGAAATGACCATGCTATAATGAAATCGTACTAAAATATTGTTTCCTTGAGCGTTACAAATCATGAGGCCTATGTTGAATTTAAATACCAATCATCATTTGCTACCTTCGAAATTAGAGGTCATTTTGGTATAATTCCTCCATATTTATTCTTGATCACTTCCTAAATCAAAGATCGTTTTCGTGCAATTCCTCCGTATTTATTCTTGATCACTTCTTCCTACTATAGTCTTTGGTACAATTCCTCCATATTTATTCTTCATCACTTACCTTAATCAATACAAAGATTTTTTTTTATAGTTTGAAACTTGTGTCTACAAAGGACTATAACATTTTTGTAATTAAATTTTGAATTTCTATGTGAATTAAGATCTACCCTTGAATAAAAATGGACATATCCCTTAGAAATTAAACCCAAGAATAGCATCAACTACACCTCTTCTTAAGAAAATTGCATATGTTTCTCTTTTGAATGTCGACACACCTCTGTATTGTTTCCATTATAGTTCTTGAAACTATTCAAAATATCACATTGCTATATATAGATAATCTTCTTAGTGTCTTCCATGTTCTTGTTTTAATCCAACAATTTTTTATTAAGTAAATCTTTCCATGTTCTTGTTTAATACAACAAGATTTGCTACTAAGTAGCCGGGAAGCTCTGCAACCTGAACGAGTTCTGACATTCGTGACAAGTTCTACATTAGGGTTCCATGGTAGGATGCATAGGGGGGAGCGCCACTCCCTCCTACAGTCAAGCAGTCACAGAGGAAGGTAAGGAAGAAGGAGGAAAGTATTTCAAAAAACCGTTAGAAAAGATTTCAGACGCAAGAGGCAAGGAAACAGTGGGAAGAAACAAAACCCGGGGTCAGGAAGGAAAACAACAATAAACAAATAAATACAAGGAGAAGGGAGGAAACATCAGGAAAATGCCTCCCATGAAAACTACGGGAGTCTGCAAACCCAAATCAAGCATCATCCCCCAGGTCATTTTGAGTGGTCCGACAATTCAAGTGCACAGGGACCACATGAAAGAACATGTGATCATTTCCAAGTTCATGGGGTTATCGCCAATGGAGACGGCATTACACATCTAGATTAGGATTCATTGGAAGCCAAAGGGAGAAATACATTTACATCTGGGTTCTAAGGACTTCTTGATGGTGGTGTTCGTAAGCCTAGAGGACAAAGATAGAGTATTTGAAGGGGGGCCTTACTTCTATGCTACGGCAAGACTCTATATGCGGCCATGGACGATGAATTTTGTTCCTAAACGTGAAACACTTACATCTGTACCAATTTGGATCAGACTTTACTCACTACCCCTGGACTACTGGCAACCAAAATCCTTGAAAACCATAGGCAACAAGTTAGGGTATTTTCTGAAGATATCAGAGGCAACTCTAAAAGGTAAATATACCTCCTTCGCCCAAATATGTGTGAAAATGGATCTATCTGGAGCTCTTCTAGAAGAAATAATTTTAGAGGTATATGATGAAGAACAGGTGTAAACAGTGGAATATGAGCACATATCATTTATATGTCACAAATGTCATGAACACGACCACCTATTCAGAGACTGTCCAATAAGCAATATGGAAGGCAATAGGAAAACCTCTGCAGATAGAGATCATGAGGGGTCTACCAAGGTTGGGGGCAAAGGGAAAGGGGGTAAATGATCACACAAGAAGACTAATGAAGACACATAGATGAAACAGTTGAGGACATGGAGAATGCATTTAAGGAGAAAGACATGGAAGCTAAAATGGAAGACATCCCAGCAAATAACCAACAGATAGAGGAAACATAAAACGACATGGAGATCAGCAAGGACCAGGAGTTGACTCCAAGTGAGGTAGGAATGGAGGACCAAGAACTACAGGAAATTCTAGATAGGGAAAATCTAGATCTAGAACATTTTCTGGAACAAGGAAAGAATAAAGGAGTGGAATCATTGCCGAAAGAAGACTATGATTGAGTCCAACAACTTTATTTATGGAGGGCACAATCAAAGGGAACTGGTCTCAAAAGAAACCATGAAATCCAGGAGCAATGTGGGGTCAGAATGATGGAGAACACACAGACACAATCTCCAAAGAACCTAAGGAGGAAAAGAGGAAGAAAAAGATAGAATGAACTGCTAAATGAATGTGGGAAACTACTGAATAACTCAGGTAAGATGAAAGATCTCACCAACTATTCCTTTACCAACATTTCTTAATGAAGCTCACAACTTGGAATAGTAGAGGTTTAGGTAGTAGAAGGAAACAGAGAAATCTAAGAAATAGAATAAAAGAAGAAAAACTAGACATGGTCTCTATTCAAGAAACCAAATGCTCAATTGAAAAAATAAGAGAAATTCAAAATAAATTGTTAACCAAGTATGAGTATTTAGAATTTAAATCCAATAACTCTGCAGGTGGGATTCTCACACTGTGGGATCGACAGAAATTTGGAATCCTATATGATGAAGCATTCAGAAACTATCTTTCTTTGGTGTAGTCCTTTAGGTGACAAAGAGACTTACATGATAACAAATGTTTATGGATGTCAATAGCAAGTAGATAAACTCAATCTTCTTGCCTCCCTAGAAGGTATTAGAGCATGCCATCCCAATATTCCTTGGATAGTTGTAGGTGATTTCAATATGATAAGATCTCTTTCAGAAAAAAAAGGAGGGACCAGACAGCTAGGTAGAGATTCTAAAGCTTTCCAGGATTTCATCATGAACATGGGACTAGCAGATATAGAGACAATAAATGGAACCTTCACTTGGAACAACAGAAGGGGAGGGGCATCCCAAGTGGTGTCAAAACTTGATAGATTCATAGTTTTTGACGATCTCCTCCTAACAGGACCAGCCATTATAGTGTCCATTCTGCCCTTTGGAGGTTCAGACCATTGGCCAGTTCAGTTAGAAGCTAACTTTATGGGCACTCCGAGAAATAGGCCTTTCAGATTTGAAAATATCTGGCTCTCGCACCCCAAGTTTACTAGCAACATTAATAAATGGTGGAAGGAGGATTTGAACATTCATGGCACTAAGATGTACATGATTTAGCAGAGACCGAAATACATTAAAGTCAAGCTCAAGAATTGGAACATAGAGAAATTTGGAGATATCATCAAGGCCAGAATTGAAACTTAGCAAAAACGCCAGGAAGTCAATTAGATCAATATCTCAGAGGGCTTCAATGAGGAGGGGCAAAAACTAACTAACACTTCGTAGGGAGAATGGGAGGATTGTTACATACAAGAGGAAACTTTCTGGAGATAGAAATATAGGATTAAATGGATTAAAGAGGGAGAAAGAAATACCAAGTTCTTCCACAAATCCACTATGGCCCACAGGGCGCATAATAAAATCACAAAAATTAAGGATTCTCAGGGTATTGAACTGGTCTCTCACAAGGATATGGAAGTGAACCTAGTTCAACACTTTTCTAACGTTACAAAGGAGCCTATGGAGGATAGATATAGGTACATTGCTCATTTCACATAGTACATTCTCAAGTTGGTCACCGGAGAGGATAACCATAATCTCAACCGGTCGGTCTCGGAAGAGGAGGTCAGTGAGGTGATCAAGGAAATGCAAAGTGGAAAAGCACTAGGACCAGATGGTTTCAATGTTGATTTCTTCAAAGCCTACTAGAATACAGTCAAACAGGATATCCTTGAGGTTGTGAAAGACTCAACAAGAAATAAAAAGGTCCTAAAAGAACTTTATTCTTCCTTCATAGCTTTAATCCCTAAAAAGGAAAATGCTATGACTCCGGATAGATTAAGGCCCATAGCCTTATGTAATGTGGTGTATAAAATCATCTCCAAAGTGATAGCCAATAGACTCAAGCCCCTTCTACCTACCCTCATCTCAGAAGAGAAAACAGGCTATGTGGAGGGCAGACAAATTCTCAACAACATCCTCCAAGCATATGAGGTGGTACACTCACTCAAAAGAAACAAGCAAGTAGGGATGATAATTCAGTTGGACCTTGCAAAAGCCTATGAAAACTTAGCTAGTCTTGTATAAGAGCTATTCCTAAAGCCTATGGATTTGACCAAAACTGGATAAGATGGGTTATGGCACTAGTCACCAAGACCAGCTTTTCCATTCTACTCAATGGGGCTCCTTCAAAAATGTTCACACCTTCCAGAGGGCTTAGGCAGGGGGATCCATTATCACCTTTCCTCTTTGTATTCATGATGGAATGGCTAGGTAGAGAAATCAGGATGGAAAATGTTGAAGGTTGAATTCAGGCAATCAGGCTCACCCCAGATGGAGAGGCTAAAACTTATCAAGAATTTGTGGATGATACTATTTGCAAGGCATACCCATTATTATAGTGGCAAGGGCAATCAAAGAAATCTTGGATGACTTTGCTATGGCTGCAGGCACAGAGGTAAGACAAAACAAGTCCAAAGTTTTCTTTCTTTAACAATAATATTTCTATACAGAGAAACATTACCAGGATTCTTGGTTTTCAAAGGGAACAATTTCCTTCCAAATATCTTGGTATTCCTCTTACTGATAACCCTCTAAGCAAGATAATATGGGAACCTATTTTGAAGAAACTTAGGACAAAATTAGTAAATGGACTTATAGAGCTCTAAACTTAGTAGGGTGACTGGTGCTCACTCAGGCAGTATTGTAGGCCATTCCCATCTTCATGTTTGCAGGCATCCTTGCTCCTCAAGGTATCAAGCAATAGATAAGGAACATTCAAAGGGAATTTATATGGGGCAGAGGGGAAGAAAATAAAAAATGGCCTTTAATTGTCTGGGACAAGCTCTGCAAGCCCAAAAGCCATGGTGGCTTGGGGCTACATGATCCAGAAACTCTAAGAAAAGCTTCGGGAGCTAAACTATGGTGGCGATGGATTAAGGAGCCAAATGCCACATGGGCCAAGATTTGGAAAAAAAAGCACGCTAAATAATGGTAGGAAAAGGATCACATCAGAATGTTAGGACAAATTAGGGGGTCAGATAGTTGGAACCTTGCTTGGGAGAACAAAATCATTGTTCAACGACACTACTTCTGGGAAATCCGAGCAGGGGACCAAGCTCATTTTTGGGAGGATAGTTCGCAACAAGAACCTATCTTAAATAGGAATGAATGGGTAGCTCTAAAGATCTCTTCTTGGTACAAGATTTCTGGGACTAGGGGAGTAATAGTGGAAAATGGAGGAAATGGAACGATCTATATTACAATAACGAAATTCCTTTCAAGGATATGGTAGATGCTCTCACCATGGACTTAGAGTAGAGACGGATTATGGTCTCGTCCTCACCCGACCAATTAAGATGGGGGAAGAATAATGAAGGAAACTTTAATCTCAAAGAGGCAAAAAAGGCAATAACAGGTTTTAGCTTTGTCCATATTGACATAGTCTGGAAGAAGCTTTGGCAAACCTCTCACTGGATGAAAATAAAGATATTTATCTGGTTAGTGCACCAAAAAAATATACTAACTTGGGAAAACCTCCTTAAGAAAGGCTCATAGAACCTTCCAAATGTCACCTCTATGGCTCACATGAGGAAACGATTGAGCACCTGCCCAACCTCTGCCCTTTTTCTGCTAGGGTATGGAATTGGGTGGCCTCAAGCTTCAAAGAAACTGACAGAGACAATGTCAATATATCCAACACACTGAAAAACTTGAGGAATAACTTCCCAGAGAATGAAATCATCAACAAAGCCTGGATGCTAGTTCTAGGATTTGTCATTTGGAATGTTTGGAAAGAATGAAATAGGAGAATCTTAGAAAAAATGAAGCCAGCAAGCCAAAACACATAATCATTCAAATCAAGAACCAGCTCAAAGAAATGGTCAAAAGCCTTGTAAGGCCAACTCCACTAACCCTCCTCTGCCTCTCGAGGAGATCATTCTTCTCAATTTGGGTTTGCAATCCATAATTCCTCAAGGCACTCATAAGGAAGTAAGAACAATAAGCCTAGGGGCTAGCAGGTGGCAGCCCCCTCCACATGGCTTCCTCAATGTAAACATTGATGGAGCTTGTAAGGGTAATCCAGGGGAAGCAGGCTTTAGGGGTTCTATGTGAGATCAACAGGGGCATATAAAATTCATCTTCCATGGCCACTTGGAAAAGGGCACCAATAACATGGTTGAACTCCTGGCCTTGGAACAATGCCTGGAGATCATTGTGGAAGCTAATTTACAAAATGTCATAAATGAAGCAGATTCAGAACTGACCATCAGAGCAACCAAGAGGATTCAAAATGGAACTTCGCCGAATAAAGTGTCGAAGCACTGGAAGCTTATGCAGATTTTTCATCACATACACTCTCATCTACAAACTCTTAAAATGATAAGATTTGTTCATGTCAGATGGAAGGCAAACATGCTTGCAGATCGATTGGCCAACGAAGGGGTGGTCAATAAGAACAGGGATTCGCGACATGCTTGGAAATAGGTACCTGTAGGTAAATGGAAAGAAGAGTGTCTTTGCCTGGCAACCAATGATTGGGATCTATGGTTGAACATAACTGACCATAGGTAGTAACGAGATAAGGATGAGAATGGTATTACATAATTCGTCTATGTCTATGGCAGCTTTCCACAACTATGTTTCCTTTTGGATGAATGATGACAGTCATGAGATGGACGCACACACAGAGCAAGTTGTCTGTGTGTTTTTGGCTCAATGGTTTTCTTGTTGGCTACTATAGATGGAAGGCTCAAAACGAATGGTGGAATGAGCTAGAGGCTCCGTGTTTGACCGATGAGCTGACTATTTTCTACACGATACCATTGACTCAAAACCATAAATGTCTTATCACATGGGACTCATATGGTATTTGGTATTGTGGAAAATATGCACGAATCCACTCAGAGGAAACTACGTGGCAACACGCAACGAAGGAAAATTGCCCTCATTGCATGATTAATGCCTGCGCTTCTAAGCAGTGTGATATCCACACCGACTATTGGATTGGGACAGTGGTTTCGATGGCTAGGATTGGTCGAGCTGTTTGTCTCAAGGTCATGGACCTGAGTGGGCCTTGTGGACCCATTCTATAGTTAATTTTGGGTCTGGGTGCTGGGGATAATGGGCTCCACTATGGGTCCCACTGTGGGCCCTAAGTTATTGTGATACCGCAAACACAACACCCAAAAACCACAAGTGGTATATTGCACGGGGCATGGGTGGTATCAGGTTTTGGGGCAGATACACATGATAACATTCAGGGCGTAACGCATGGCATGGAGAGGTGAGAGAAAACCGCTCTCATTTCACGGTTAACCTTCGTGCCTCTTGTCTACGCGATATTCATGTTGGCCGTTGGATTGGGACTTCGTTTTTTATGGATCGTATGGATCAAGGTTTGTTTCTTATTGGATTATGGGTCAAGGATTTTTTACTCATAAACATAGTTTGGTTCGTGTCTGTTGCCTGAGGGTTTCAAACCCATTTTGTTTAGTCACCTCCTGCAATGTTGCAGGCAGGTCCATTTGTGGATCACTGTAAGCTCCCTATCTTGACCAATAAGGCTGTTGTTTACTTCAGTTCATGATCTTTTTGCCCCAGCTGTCTGGGGCCCTTTGTAAATTATGTAATTTGTCCAGATTAATAGAAGGTTCGCCGCTTACCTATAAAAAAAAAATACAACATTTTTTCTTAAGTAAATCTGACCCATTTCATGCAGTTGAAAATATTATAGAGATCATTCAACAAAATTTAAACCATTTTATCTTGAAAATCAAGCAAGTGTGGTGTGTAAGCACCACAATGAAAATATTGTTTTCCTTATAATTCTTCAACTAGAACGAAAATATTGTTTCCCTTATGATTCTTGAAACTATTCAAAATATCACATTGCTCTATATCCCACTAATCTCCTTTGTGTCTTCCATGAGTAAATCTAACCCATGTCATGCTTGAAAATAATGTAGAGATCATTCAATAAAATTTAAACCATCCACCGACTTGCTTACTTGCTTCGTGAGGGACCTTGACCCCTGGTTTCTAGAAACTTTGGTTAAAGTTAAAAATCTTGGAAAAATAGTTGAAGATATAACCCCACTTTCACCCCCACCTTCCAACCACCACACACTTGCTTACTTGCTTACATGAGGGGCTTGGAACCCCACTTGCTTAACTCAAATCTTTGGTTAAAGTTACAAAAACTTGGAAAAATAGTTAAAGAAAAATAGTGGACCCCCACTTGCTTACATAAGGGTTTCTCGAATCTTTGGTTAAAGTTACAAAAACTTGGAAAACTAGTTGAAGAAAAATAGTTGAAGATCTATCACTAAAGTTTTATCCCTTAACTACCAAATACCGAAAACTAAATATCATTTTACCACTACACAAATTTTATTCACATGTTCAGCACATTATCAACCATCCTATGCTATTATAATAATAATAATAATAATAGCAATAATAATATAATCTGTTTAATTGTAATTGTAGTAAAAACATTGATTTTAAATGTAATTCTTTTCCATGTGTGGTCAAAATGACATTTATAATTTTCATCGATGTGGTGTAAACATTAGTATGTGAAATGTATTCATTAGTTAAATACAAACAATAATTATTTATCTAAGCATTTAACCAATTGGATACCCATCTCAAAATTTGTTAACAAACCAAAAAAGATATCGTGTCAAAAATAGTATGTGAATTGTTATATTAGGTAAAAGAAAAATGTATTGATTAGCTAAATATAAACAATAATTATTTATTTGAGCATTTAACCAATGAGGTACCCATCTCAGAATTTGTTAACGAACCAAAAAAGATGTGGTGTAAAAACTAGTATGTGAATCTTATATTAGGTAAAAGAAAATGTATTCATTAGTTAAATATAACCAACAATTATTTATCTAAGCATATAACTAATGAGATACCCATCTTAGAATTTGTTAACAAAAAAAAAGGTGTGGTGTAAAAATAGTATGTGAATGCTATATTCGGTAAAAGAAAAATATTTTCAATAGTTAAATATAAACAATAGTTATTTATCTAGGCATTTAATCAATAAGATACCCATCTCTGAATATCTTAACAAAAAAAGACATGTAAAAAATAGTATGTGAATGTTATATTCGTTAAAAGAAAAAGGTATTCATTAGTTAAATATAAACAATAGTTATTTATCTAAGCTCTTAATCAATGAGATACCCATCTCATAATTTGTTAACAAACCAAAAAAAATGTGGTGTCAAACTAGAAAAGATGTGATGTAAAAATAGTATGTGAATGTTATATTCAGTAAACAAAAATGTATTCATTAGTTAAATATAAACAATAATTATTTATTTAAGAATTTAACCAATGAAATACCCATCTCAGAATTTGTTAACATACCAAAAAAAGTGTGGTGTCAAAGCAGAAAAAATGTGGTGTAAAAATAGTATGTGAATGTTATATTCGGTAAAAGAAAAATGTATTCATTAGTTAAATATAAACAATAATTATTTATCTAGGTGTTTAATCAATGAGATTGCCATCTCAAAATTTGTTGACAAACTCGAAAATATGTGGTGTCAAACCACAAAATATGTGGTGTAAAAATATAAATATAAATTAATAATATTTAAAATATTACTTGAATAATATGTTATATCATTAATTAATTTACATCTTAAAAACTCGAAAATATGTGGTGTCAAACCACAAAATATGTGGTGTAAAAATATAAATATAAATTAATAATATCTAAAACATTACTTGAATAATATGTTATATCGTTAATTAATTTACATCTTAAAAATATTATTATTGTTTATTATAAATTTTAATATGATAAACCAATATAAAAGCACTTCTTGTTTCAATAAATTTTAATTCTTGATATCGTTGTTCATAAAACCCTCTTTATTCTTTGTCTGCTTCTGTTGCCGCTTCATCTTCATCTTGTTTCGATCTCGACAGATCCTCGTCGCATGTTCAATACGTGCGGTATCCCACTATATCGAAAGGAGATGTCCCCATGAAGTCTATTCCTTGTGCTCCCCCTAGGAATACATTTATGTGTTCACCCACGAATCACCTTGATTCATTCCATTGAAGTATTCATACAAATAGTAGTAGTCACTCCTCATCTACACATTCTCAGCTAAATGCGACGAGATCTACCATGACAAATTCGTTGGTAACGATCGGCGGTGTGGAAGGCGAATGGGGGGAAAGAGCCTTCACAGCTCGCATCCACCCCTCTAGCCACCACATGCAAAGGAGATGCTACTTTTAGCCACATCCAAGTAGGCTCTGTCATACGACCATGGCCCAAGATATCTCCTGAAGCTCACATCAGGATGCCCCCACCCTTTTCAACGTTCCTTTTGTCCTATTTAGCTTATTGTTTGGCTCACGAGTACAAGGGACGAGCCTTCAGTTTTGTGTTCGGCTTAAGGACTTCGTCCACGCTTTTTTGTATCTCTCCAAAAGCCTATAGCTAAGCATCGTTGCTCATGTGTTCTTAAATATATCTTCGATGACCCAAGAAATATATCGCTCCAATGAATCGTTACAGTAACTAACTCGATAACTACCCATGATGATCTCATGGTGGGAATCATTCCAATCGTCTAACACATAAAATCGACAGTTGAATACAATACATAATGACACATCTAGAGGGAAATGCCTTACAACGTAATTAATACTATGTAAAAAAACATTATTAACCCTAATATTAATATTAATAAAAATAAATATGGTACATGGTACTGACCCATGGTATTGATAACCAATGGTATTGACCCATGGTATTCACATAAATGTAGCCTATTTAAAGGGGTGAATTAAACTAGCATAGATCCACCTTTATTCTGGATCTACTAAGGACTGAGAGAGATCAAATATCCTGATATGCAAACTAGAATAGAGTGAAAAAGGATTTGATCCCTCTTGGAGCTTGGTAGATCCAAAGTAAATGACAACATTTTACAAGGAAATTTTACATCTAATTTTAGCTTTGGGGGTGTTGCCCCCAATCCCCCATCGTCGTCACTGCCCCCTCCCCCCCCACCCCCCCCCTACTCCCCCTGAATCCCCCTAGTGGTGCACATAAACAAATGACATTACTGCAACATTACGAAATTGGGTCCAATGCGGTGATACATCTAAATAAAGAATATAATCAAGCTCCACACCCAACAATTGTGAAGAGGGAGAAGAAAAAGATCAAGGAACATCAAAAGAAGAGAATATACACCATGAACCAACCCCAGAGAAAGAAGAAATGAATCCGACCATATCTTGTAATGCACTAGTAGGACTTACCACTCCTCAAACTCTCAAGATAGAAGGACATATCAAGAAGAAAAAGGATAACCTCACTTTCGCATATAATCAAATGAAACAATAGGAAGATCAACATCGCAGTGAAAGAAGTTTTGATATAGGCGACTAGGTATTTTTACGAATACAACCATACAAAACAATGTCCATCAAGCAAGCTAAGAAGGATAATAAATTATCACCAAAGTACTATGATCCTTACAAGGTGCTACAAAGATTGGTATGATGGAAAAAAAATTAGAGCTTCCTAGATCTTCTCGAGTACCACCAGTTTTCCATGTTTCATTCTTAAAGAAGGTTATCGGTGACAAGCTCCCAGTTCAAACAATATTGTCGAAGCTTGATGAGGAAGGAAAAATCATATTGGAACATGAGGCAGTCACAGAAACAAGAACCTTACAGCTACGAAATCAATGAATTTCAGAGTATCTCATCAAGTGGAAGAACTTAGCTACTGAAGATTGCACATGGGAGGACTAGAATTTTATACAGAAGCAACCAAAACTGCTCAAGCATTGATGACAACACTTTTTGACGGAGCGGGGCATGTTAGGTCCCTATACTACTAGTGTAACCCCTTATTGTTATTAATGCAACCCCCTTATTATAATTTTGTGCCCATGTAGTCCCCATATTATTATTATTGTGCCCCATGGAAGCCCACTACTATTATTGTTGTGCCTTTACATTATTATTGTTATGTCGGCTCTCATTATATTATGACCCCTCAGACTCCTATATATAGAAAGGAGGTCTTGTCATTTGTATCATCTAAGAATTATTCATTTGTGTAATGTAAAAGAGGTTTCCCCCTCGAAAAGGATGATTTTGAGGTCGTTGATCTATCTTCTCTTATATTTTATGAGTTGGTTTCATAAGAGATCAATTTTCAATCATGGAAAGATAACTATAATTCATCTATAAAGTCACAAAACTATGAAACATTGATGTTTACCTAACAAAATTAAAAGAGAAATATGGATCGTGTTTTCTTTTTTATTATTACAATCATAATAGAATAACAAAATTAAAACAATGATTTTTTAAAAATATTCTATTAATAATCTAAAATTTTCATAATTATCTGCTAAGTTGAATGGTTAGATAATTGAACAAAAGTGAGGTGTTATAGATTGAAGTTGCACAATGACATTGATTAATCTTTATGGAGATGGTATAATGGCATGGATTCGGGCCATCATTTTCAAACACCCTTCTAGCCTCTACAATAAATCCAACTACCATAATCCACCATTTGTAAACACCCTTTTATCCTCTATATTAAATCCAACTACCAATGGAGGTTAGTTATATCCAAAAGGAATTATGTGAGAAATGAGAATTTGCAAACATAAGAATGCTTGCAATTAATTGTCTATAGTATTTGTATACCTAACTAGCTCATTGAATTCATCGTTGAACCTACAAACCTACACATCAAATTCAATAATGAACCTACATCACTACACATCGAATTAGAGGTAGTGATGAGTGATGCCAAAGAATAACCTATAAAATTTAATATTGAAAATGGATGTGACCCAAGAGCACGGCTTGCAAAATTGGCATGTAATTTCCTTTAATGAAATTTAATTTGATGACAAATAAACATTTTTTTTGTTACCAATAATATAAATCTTAATCTTAATCTCTACAGTCCAATATGGGGTAGCTCTCTGATGTGGATGGTTACCAAAATTGATGTGGTAGTCTAGAATTAGACTAATGGTTCACATAAAAAACAATTAGCTACACGTTAAACATATTTTGTACGAGTATTCCCTCCCGATGGTCCCGCTTGTCTGACCAATCACTATCAGTCACACTTTGACCTTTCCACTCCTGAGTGCTTCAATCTGCATCATTGATTCATTTACCCAATCCTATGGATATCATGATGTATCATGCGCTAACTAGCCTGACCAATATCCACCGTCGATATACCCCATCCGATCCAACGACTACCACGCAATATCATACGTTGTCTAGCACGATCAATATCAAGTCGAGAGCGCACAAGAAAAGTGGTTTTTTGTGCTACGTGTCACCATCTTAGGTTAATCGTGTGAATTTGACAAATACCATTTACCATTCTTTAAGCATGTGAGATACCACTTACCACTTGGGAATATTGCACATGTGCTTAATACGTGCTTTTAATAAATATGTTTTAAAAAATGTTTAGCGCTTAAGCCTAGAATAACCCTTAATGCTAACCGA
Organism: Pinus taeda; assembly: GCA_000404065.3. Classification (NCBI taxonomy): domain Eukaryota; kingdom Viridiplantae; phylum Streptophyta; class Pinopsida; order Pinales; family Pinaceae; genus Pinus; species Pinus taeda. Next base: position 16,665 of record APFE031206391.1, read on the forward strand.
CTATGACTTATTAATAAAATGCATAAACATAAAATAATACCAGATGAGGGTCCAAAACATAGATTGAAGAGAAATTCTACACCAGGAATAACACCCAACACCACATTTAATCAATTATTCAATAACATAGAAATTACAGAGTCTTGGCCATTTTTCACTCACAAACCCTATCTCTCTCTCTCAATTTCTTACTCACTCTTCTATTCCATCCAACCTCTATCATTACATTTTTTCCCTTTATTTTATGGATCAAATCCTATCCTAACAAAATTGACAACTCAATCTCTATTTTTATCAGCTCAACTATTAAATCCCTATTTTTAAGCTCTTATACACACCTATCCTAACACTTATCTCATGTTCTAAAAATAATACAATGATTTAGTTGTTACAAAAATTGAAGTAAAGACTATTAAATCCATATTCTCAAGCTCTGATACACAACTATCCTAACACTTATCCCCAATTCTAAAAATAATACAATGATTTAATTGTTACCATAATTGAAGTAAAGATGTAATGTCCCTAGAAAGCTATAAATAGTTTATTTACCACAGTAAGAACAAACTGAATAATTATTGTTATTAGTTTTTTGAGTTGAACAATATCTTTAGTTATTGAAAATGAGAAATTATTTGAGTATTAGCATATATTGTAACTTCTCATGGAAAGAAGTTGAAAAAGGTAGTTTCCAGAAAAACCCTAACTACCTCCCCTAACTATGAAATGCTTCCAAAGAAAAAGAAGTGGGGGGAGGAAAAAATGTGGTGAAATGTAAGGCGGTAAGGGGAAAAATTGTTGTCTGGTGATGACCAGATAGCATAAGCACTGTGTGCGAGCAACATGCAGGAGACATAGGTCTTGTGAGCAAGCTAAGGGGGAGATTTGGTCCCGAAAGACAAATCTCATGAATGGGAGGATGACTAGCAGTGAAAAACAGAGGTGACCACTACCATTGGAGTTCTTTACTTTAGACCAACTCAGGTAAGAGGTACCTTCTAGAAAATTAAACTATTGCACAAAACTAAATTTTGTGTCTTTTACTATGAATGAAAAGATGTAGAGGAGTGCATACGCTAAAGTGATACTTGGAAATATTTATAGTAGCGTTATTGTTTGTACTTTATCTACCCAAAATCGAAACAATAGAGTCGGAACCAACTGGTTACCTTAAGTATTAGTAATCTTTTATAGTAGAGTTAATAATTGTCAAAGCAGGATAATTTCCTATGATCTAGAACATACTAGCTATATAATTATGATCTGTACAAGTCATTCAATGCTAGAAAATTGATTATAGTAGAACCACAGTTTGTAATGAACTGGTAAACAATTTCTCTATTGATTATGTAAAATTTTAGAACTAAAAATTAAAAATTTGATCAAGAATGCTGAGAATGATAGTACCCAAAAGAGGCAAAGAGTAAAACCCACAGGTTAAACCCCAGAGAGCCAAGGAATGATGCCATAAGAGAGGTCGATAAATCAGGGGTTATAAGGGTAGATACCCTAAAGCTGCCTTGGGCTAGCATACCAAGGAGTGGATTGTTAAATAAACTCTAAAACTCTATCAGGTCTTCTTAAACCCTATGTAGGAGTGAAACCCCATAGTTTAACACCGATAGAACAAATCCATGAACAAGTTAACTAAAAGTACCAAATATTAAATCGAAAAGTAGAGAACTGTAGACATCCTATTCTCGCAAATGGAAATTACCAAATCGATCTCAACTCAGAGCCATGTAATTTGAAAGAAATGAAATTAAGTGAAACCCTGACTCGGGGTTTCCATAGCAAATTCTATCCATTCCAAATAGTATTGAAATTGTGAACAAGAATATCATGGATAGATCAAGGAATAGCAAACATATGCCATTCATACATCGAACTAGACTTCAATTTACATTCCATATAACATATAGCATTCATACATCGAACTAGACTTTAATTTACATTCCATATGGAACCAAAATAATAGGAGATAAGAAAAAACATAAACGGCTTCGAACCCCTAGAAGTCGGCCAAATTAGATTAACAAGTCTTAATCAGAGAGATGTAATTCTTTCACAAAAAAACTTAACATGGAAATTATGTCGGTGCTGCCATAGTCTCAAGACCCGCATCTGGCTAATAAAATCCTCAATTATACAGAGGAAATGTTTGTGCTTACATCTTAGAACAAATGTAGGCATTTTCCTAATAACTATTAACTAATAATTGTGCAATGAGATCTCGTTTTTACTTCAAAACTGGAAAAAGAAAAGCTAGTAGTAATTAGGAGAGCTAAAGCTCTAGCCTCAAGCAACCAAAGAGTTCCTTCTTTGTCAAAGAAGCACCATGTTGGAGATAAATCTTACCTAGAAACCCTCGGGCATCGAAAAACATGCAAGGGAGCTACCTTGTTGGGTTGTGTTATATTCTTTACATGACTAGCCAACATAGTTAACCGGGGGGTCAGAGGGGGGGCAGAGCTCCCCTTCGTTGCTCCGATTGTGTAGCAGGGGTGGTTGGGGGATCACAGGGGGTTTGAGGCAGACGCACCTATGGTTTTGGTATCAAGGCCATTTTTGGCTTCAAGGGGATGCCTTTATTGTTGAAGGGTTTCGCTCGAGCTTGTGGTAGACCCGGTTCAGTGGGAGATCTACGAGATCAATTCTAGTAGTGAAAGAAGATGGTTAGTAGTGGAAAGGTAGAGATCGAGAAATTTAATGGTCAATTTTTTTAGTTTTGGAAACTCAAGATGGAGGATTTGTTGGTGGATGAAGATCAGAGGATCGTGGTAGATCCAGGTACTAAACCAATGGTAGTGTCCGATGAATAATGGAAGAAGTTGGATCAGAAGATAAAGAGCACAATACAATTGTGTGTCTCAGATTCAGTATTGTTGAATGTATGAGGGGAAGCTATGGCGAAGGCTTTGTGGGACAAGTTAGGGACCTTGTACTAATCCAAGTCTCTGGTGAATAAAATGTTCCTACAAAAAACGTTGTATAACCTGAGGATGAAAGATGGAGACTCGGTGACAGAGCATCTGAATGCATTTAATATTGTGGTAAGT
>APFE031206393.1:0-14750 GCA_000404065.3 Pinus taeda
GTTGGAGTAGTCTAGGCTAGAGTAGGCTAGCCTAGGGGCTAGGCTAGGCTAGAGTAGGCGAGAGTAGGCTAGGTTATGATAGGCTAGGCTAGAGTAGGCTAAAGTAGGCTAGGCTTGAGTAGGCTAGGTTAGGCTAGGAAAGGCTAGGTTAAGCTAGGCTATAGTATGTTAGGCTAGGCTATTCCATAGTAGGCTAGGGTTTAGACTAGGCTAAGTTAGAGTAGGCTTGGCTAGACTGGGCTAGACTAGGCTAGGCTAGTGCAGGCTAGGTCAGAGTAGGCTAGGCTAGCTAAGGGTGGGCTAGAGTCGACTAGGCTAGGCTCGAGTAGTCTAGGCTAGGCTACAGTAGACTAGGCTAGAGTAGGCTAGAGTAGGTTAGGCTAGGCTAGGCTAAAGTAGGCTAGACTAGGCTAATGTAGGTTAGGCTAGACTAGACTAGGCTAGGGTATGTTAGGCAAGGCTAGGCAAGGGTAGGAAAGGCTAGAGTAGGGTAGGTTAGGCTAGGTTAGACTAGGCAAGAGTAGCTTCGGCAAGATTAGGTTAGGCTAGGTTAGGTTGGGCTAAGATTGTTTAGTCTAGGCTAACATTGCTTAGTAGGCTAAGCTAAGATTGTTTAATATAGGCTGGAGTAGGTAAGGCTAGGTTAGGCTAGAATAGGTTAGGATAGGCTAGGATAAAGTAGTTTAGGCTAGAGTAGAGTAGGATAGGTTAGGCGAAGTTAGGGTAGGTTAGGTTAGGCTAGAGTAGGCTAGAGTAAGCTAGGCTATAGTGGGTTAGGCTATGCTTGAGTAGGCTAGACTAGGCTAGTTTAGTCTAGGATAGAGTATGTTAGGCTACGATAGAGTGGGTTAGGCTAGGTTAAGCTAGGGTAGAGTAGTTTAGGCTATCTAGAGTAGGTTAGGTTAGTTTAGGCTAGACTAGGCTAGACTAGGTTACCCTAGGGTATAATAGGCTAGGGTTTAATATGGTAGAGTCGGCTAGGCTAGGCTAGAGTAGGCCAGAGTAGGCTAGGCTAGAGTAGGATAAGCTAGGATAGAGTAGGCTAGGCTTGTCTATGCTATATTAAGGTAGAGTAGGCTATGCTAGAGTAGGCCAGAGTAGGCTAGGCTAGAGTAGGATAAGCTAGGATAGAGTAGGCTAGGCTTGTCTACGCTATATTAAGGTAGAGTAGGCTATGCTAGAGTAGGCCAGAGTAGCTTGGAGTAGGCAAGACTAGGGTAGAGTGGGCTAGAGTAGGTAAGACTGTTATGCTGCACTAGAGTAGGCTAGAGTAGGAAAGGCTAATGTAGGATAGACTAGAGTATGCTAGGCTAAGATAGGCTTGGCTAGGGTAGGGTAGGCAAGGCTAGATTGAGCTAGGTTAGACTAGGTTAGGCTACACTGGATTAGGCTAGGCTAGGCCATATTAGGCTAGGCTCTATGCTAGGCTATGCTAGAGTAGGCTAGGCTAGGCTAGTCTAGGCTAGGATAGAGTAGGCTAGGCTAAGCTAGAGTAGTTTAGGCTAGGGTAGAGTAGACTAGGCTAGAGTAGGCTAGGATAGACTACATGATGCAAAAAGTAGGCTAGGATGGGCTAGAGTAGCCTAGGCTAGACAAGAATAGGCTAGGCTAGGCTAGGCAAGGCTAAGCAAGGATAGAGTAGGTTACGGTAGGCTAGGTTAGGCTAGGTTAGGCTAGGTAAGCCTAGAGTAGGTTAGGGACGTCTAGTTTAGACTAGGTTATGCTAGGAAAGAGTAGGTTTTGATAGATTAGGTTATGCTAGGTTAGTATAAGCTAGGGTGGGCTAGACAAAAATAGGATAGGCTACACTATAGTAGACTAGGGTAAGCTAGAGTAGACTTGCCTAGGCTCATATAGAGTAGACTAAGGTAAGTTAGAGTATCCTAGCATGGGCTACTAAAGACTAGGTTGGGCTGGGTAAGGCAACGCTAGGTTAGGTTACATTAGGCTAGGCTAGGAAAGGTTAGGCTATGTTAAGTTAGGTTAAGTTAGGTTTTGATACGTTAGGTTAGGTTAGGTTAGGGTATGATAGGATAGGGGTATGGAGATCGTTAGGTTAAAAAAAAATAAAAAAAAAAGCTAGGCTAGGTTGGGCTAGGCTAGCTTAGGTTACGTTAGGCTAACATAGGATAGGTTAGGTTAGGTTAGGTTGAGCTAGGCTAGGCTAGAGTAGGCTAAGGTAGGCTATAATCGGCTAGAGTATGGTAGGTTAGTTTATGTAGCTAGGCTAGTCTAGGCTAGAGTAGGTTAGGCTAGGTTAAGCCACACTAAAGTAGGTTAGGCTAGGCTAGCATAAGCTAGGGTAGGGTAGAGTAGTCTAGGCTAGGCTAGGCTAGAGTAGGGTAGGTTGGAGTAATATAGGCTAGGTTAGGCTAGGAAAGAGTAGGTTAGGCTATGCTAGATTAGGCTAGGCTAGGCTCGACTAGGCTATAGTATGCTAGAGTAGCATAGGGTATAGTAGGCTAGGCTGGGCTAAGGTAGGCTAGTGTAAACAATTCTAGGCTAGTCTAGGGTAGGTTAAGCTAGGTTAGAATAGGTCAGGCTAGGCTAGGCGAAAGTAGGCTAGGGGCTAGGCTAGCGTAGACTAGAGTAGGCTAGGCTAAGCTAGGGTAGTTTAGGCTAGAGTTGGTTATGCTATGGTAGAGTAGGGTAGGCTAGTTTAGGCTAAGCTAGAGTAGGTGAGGCTAGCTTAGGCTAAGTTAGGCTAGGCTAGAGTAGAGTATGGTAGGTTAGGCTAGTTTATGTAGTTAGGGGAGGTTATGAAACAAGAAAGAAAATTCAACTGAACACAACCACACAAGTAAAACTCAGGATTTATGTGGTAAAACACTAACAAGGTGTCGAGGAAACATCCAACGGGCAAGGGATGGTAATGGACAACACAACTGTTTCTTGAAGCTTTGACATCCAACTAATTTCTCCACCTATGAAAGTTAAGACATAACCTATAGTAGATCTTATTTTGTCTAAATCACTTGCATAATCAGCATCTACATATCCGCAGACTGATCCTTCACTACCATTAAAGATGATGCAATGGTTACTTGTGCCTCTTAGATATCGAAGCACCCATTTTACTACTCGTCAATATTCCTCACCTGGATTTGTCGTGAACCTGGTGAAAACTCTAATTGCATGTGAAATTTCAGGTCTTGTGGATACCATCGCATACATTAAGTTTCCTACAACATTTTCATATGGTGCATGAGACATATATTGCTTTTCTTCATCTGTTCTAGGTCTCAAAACCAAAGAAAGCTTAAAATGGGAACCTAATGGAACATTAATAGGTTTCACATTCTTCATATAGAGCATTCCAAGTACTTTTCCACATACTTCTGTTATGATAACCAAACCTTACCATTTTTCCTATCTCTATGTATCTCCATGCCTAAGATGTGTTTTACTGCTCCAAGATCCTTCATATCAAACATCCTAGAGAGCTGAGCCTTTAACCTGTTGATCTCTTCCTAGGGTTTGGTGTTGAGGGTGTATGGTTTAGGGTTTAAGGTTTATAACAATTTAATAAATGCTTTTAATAAACACTAAAATAAAATTTACATAACACATTTTAAAATGTTATAAAATGATTAGAGTATAGGATTTAAGATATAGGGTTTATGGTTTAGGGTTTAGGATTGATGGTTTATAACACTTTAGTAGATTATTTTAATAAACACTTATAAAAATTACAAAACCATTGTTAAAATGCTATAAAATGTTGAGGGTTTAGGGTATGGGTTTTAGGGTTTTAAGTATAGGGTTTAGGGTTTAGGGTTAGGGGTCTATGGTTTAGAGTTTAGGGTTTAAGGTTTATAGCATTTTAGTAAATGTTTTTAGTAATCACTTAAATAAAAGTTACAAAACGTTTTTAAAATTGTTATAAATTGTCTAGGGTTTGGGGTCTAGGGTTTAAGCGTTTTTAGTTTAGGCCTTAGGGATTGGGTTTTATAGTTTCGGGTTTATAACACTATAAAATGCGTAGGGTTTAAGTTTTAAGATTTTCTATTTTGGGTTTAGGGTTTCGGGTTTAGGGTTCATGGTTTTGAGTTTATAACACCTTAGTAATTGTTTTAATAAACACTTAAAATAAACGTTACAAAATACTTTTTAAAATTTTATAAAACACTTAGGATTTAGTGTTTAGGGTTAGGGGTTTATGGTTTATGGTTTGGGGTTTGGGGTTTTAGGTTAACGGTTTACGGTTTATGGTTTAGGGTCTAAGGATGAACCACACGAACTTAATGGGGTATCTGCTGCTACATATTACACATAACACATTCATCTTGTTGATCCTCGAGGAGTTATAAAGAAAAATGAATAAAAGGAAATAGGTTTATGGAGAAGGGTGGAAAAAAAAAGGTCGGGGTATCTCATGTGCCACAATTATCTCCCTCTTACACTCACATAGCCAAGTGTGGTCTTCGCTTATTATAGATACTCCTAAAATTCTTAGGGTTTATGGTTTAGGGATTAGGATTTGGGGTTTAGGGTTTATGATTTATGGTTTATAACATTCTAGTAAATTTTTTCAATAAGCACTTAAATAAAAGTTACAAATAGTTTTTAAAATGTTATAAAATTCTTAGGCTTTAGTTTTCAAGGATTACGGTTTATAACACTTCAGTAAATGGTTTTGGTATACACTTAAATAAAAGTTACAAAACACTCCTTAAAATGTTATAAATAGGGTTTAGGTTTTAGGGATTAGGGTTTAAAGTTTATAACACCTTAGTAAATTCTTTTAAATAAATATGTAAGAAAAGTTACAAAACAATTTTTAAAATGTTATGAAATGCTTAGCTTTTAGGTTTTAGGTTATAAGGTATTATAACACTTTATTAAATTGTTTTAATAAACACTTAAATAAAAGTTACAAAATGCTTTCTGAAATGTTATAAAAGGCTTCGGTTTAGCATTTAGGGTGTAGGTTTTTCAGTTTAGGGTTTACACCTTAGTCAATTATTTTCATAAAAAATTAAGTAAAAGTTACAAAACTCCTTTTAGAATGGTATAAAATTCTTAGGGTTTAGGGTTTTGAAGACTTTAGTAAATTCTTATATTAAACACTTAAATAAATTTAAAAAACAATTTTTAAAATGTTATAAATTGCTTACGGTTTAGGGTTAAGAGTCTAGGGATTATAAGACTTTAGTAAATCCTCTTAATAAACACTTAAATAAAAGTTTGAAATTTTTTTAAGATGTTATAAAATGCTTAGGGTTTATCATTTATGGTTTGGGGTTTGGTGTTTAGAGTTTAACGTTTAGGGTTTACAACACTTTAGTTAATGATTTTTAATAAACACTTAAATAGAAGTTACAATATGTTTTTTAAAATATTATAAAATTATCAAGGCTTAGCATTTAGAGTTTAGGGTTTAGGGTTTATGGTTTCACGTTTAGAGTTTAGGGTTTGGGGTTTAGGGTTTCTCGTTCATAGTTTAGGTTTGAGGGTTTATAACACTTTAGTGAATTCTTTTAATAAGAACTTAAATAATAATTAAGAAACACCTTTTAAAATGCTATAAAATGCTTAGGCTTTACGGTTTAATGTTCTCGGTATGGGGTTTAGGGTTTAAGGTTTAGGGTTTAGGGTTTGGGGTTTAGATGTTAGGGTTTAGAGTTTATAAGACTTTAGTAAATTATTTTAATAAAAAAATAAATAAAAGATTCAAAATACTTTCTAAAATGTTATAAAATGATTAGAGTTTAGGGTCTAGGGTTTGGGATTTAGGGTTTAGGGTTTAAGGTTTGGGATTTTGGGGTTAGATTTAGGGTTTAATGTTTAGGGTCTACAAAATTTTGGTAAATGCTTTTAATCAACACTTAAATAAAAGTTACAAAACAATTTTTAAAATGTTATGAAATGGTTATGGTTTAGGGTTCAGGGTTCAGGGTTTAGGATTTAGGGTTTGGGATTTGGGATTTAGGGTTTAGGGTTCAGGTTTTGAGGTTTAAGGTTTATGTTTTTGTGTTTAGGGTTTATAGTCTTTTGTTTATGGTTTATGGTTTATAACACTTCAGTAAATTCTTTTAATAAACACATAAATAAAAGTTACAAAATTCTTGTTAAATTGTTATAAGAATCGTAGGGTAGCGTTTATGTTTTAGTGTTTAGGTATTGGGGTTTTGGATTTAGGGTTTAGGTTTTGGGGTTTAGGTTTTAGGGTGTATAGTTGAAGGATTATAACATTTTAGTAAATTATTTTAATAAACACTTAAATAGAAGTTACAAAACGCTTTTAAAAATGTTATAAAATGCCTATGGTTTAGGGTTTAGTTTGTAAGGTTTAGGGTTTAGGGTTCTTTGTTTAGTGTTTAGCGTTTAGGGTTTGGGATTTGGGGTTTAGGGTTTGGGGTTTAGGGTTTAGGGTTTAGGGTTTGGGGTTTAGGGTTTAGGGTTTAGGTTTTATAACAACTTAGTAAATTGTTTAATAAACACTTAAATAAAAGTTACAAAATTATTTTTAATTGATCATAAAATGTTTAGGTTTTAGGGTCTACGGTTTGGGGTTTCGGGTTTTGGGTTTCTGGTTTAGTGTTTAGGGTTTATGGTTTATTTTTAGGGTTTTTAACACTTTAAAAAATTATTTTAATAAACACTTAAATAAAAGTTACAAAACTCTTGTTAAAATTTTATAGAATGCTTACGGTTTCATGTTCAGGGTTATAGCATTTTGTTAAATGCTTATAATAAACACTTAAAAAGATTGCAAAAATGTATTTTAAAAATTATAAAATTATTAGTGTTTAGGGATAGGGTTTATGGTTTGGGTTTGGCATTTATAACACTTTGATAAATTCTTTTAATAAGAACATAAAAAAAGTTACAAAACACTTGTTAAAATGTTATAAACTGCTTAGGATTTAGGGTTTAGGATTTAAAATTCTATAAAATGCTTATGATTTAGGGTTTAGGGTTTATAACACCTTAGTAAATAATTTTAATTAGCACTTAAAAAAAGTAAGAAAACGCTTGTGAAAATGTTATAAAATACTTAGGGTTTCGAGTTTAGGCTTTAGGGTTTAGTGTTTTGGGTTTAAAATGTTATAAAATGCTTACGGTTTAGTATTTAGGTTTAGGGATTAAAATGTTTATAAAATTGTTTTTATAAACACTCTAAAAAGTTACAAAACACTTTTTAAAATGTTATAAAATGCATAGTGTTTAGGTTTTAGGGTTTAGGGTTTATGGTTTATGTCTTATAAAACTTGAATAAATTCCAATAATAAACACTTAAAAAATGGTTACAAAATACTTTTTAAAATGTTATAAAATCCTGAGGGTTTAGGGATTAAAATGTTATAAAATGATTAGGGTTTAGAGTTTATAGTTTAGGATTTATAAAACTTTACTAAATCCTTTTAATAAACAGTTAGAAAAAAGTTACAAAACACTTACTAAAAGGTTATAAAATTCTTAGGGTTTATGTTTGAGGGACACCTTAGTAAGTTCTTTTATTAAAATTTAAAAAAAGGTTACAAAACTCTTCTTAAAATTTTATAAAATTCTTAGTGTGTAGGTTTTAGGGTTTAGGGTTTATAACACTTTAGTAAATGCTTTTAATAAACACTTCAAAAAAGTTACAAAATTCTTATTAGAATGTTATAAAATGTTTAGTGCTTAGGTTTTATAACAATTTAGTAAATTCTTTAAATAAACACTTCGAAAAAGTTACAAATGCTTGTTAAAATAGTATAAAATACTTACCGTTTAAGGTTTGGGGTTTAAAATGTTATAAAGTGCTTATGGTTTAGGGTTTAGGGTTTATGTTAGGGGTTTGGTATTAGGGTTTAGGGTTTGTGGTTTATAATGCTTTAATAAATTATTTTAATGAACACTTATAAAAAAGCTCAAAAACAGTTTTTATGGTTTAGCGTTTTTTTTGGTTTATGGATTTGTTAGGATTTTTACATGTTAGAGTTTGGGGATTAAGGTTAAGGGTATAGGGATTAGGGGTTGAGGTTTTATAGAAATTTAGTAAATGGTTTTAGTAAACACTTAAATAAGAGTTACAAAACACTTTTTTAAATGTTATAAAATCATTAGGTTTTAGGGTTTGGGGTTTAGGGCTTAGGGTTTACGGTTTAGGTTTTGGAGTTTAGGGTTTAGAGTTTATAATACCTTAGTAAATCCTCTCAACCTTTAGTCTTTAGGGTTTAGGGTTTATAAGACCTTAGTAAATGATTTTAGGGTTTATCCTTTAGGCTTTAAGCATAAGGTTATAGGATTTGGGGTTTGGAATTTAGGGTTTAGGTTTTATAACACTTTAGTAAATTATTTTAATAGAGACAAATAAAAGTTATTGAACGATTTCTAAAATGTTATAAAATTCTTAGTGTTTATTGTTTGGGGTTACGGTTTGGGATTTAGGGTTTTGAGTTTATGGTTTAGGTTTTTGGGTTTATGGTTTAGGCTTTATAACACTAATGTTACAAAAAAGATTTTTAAAATATTGGAAAAAAATTAGCTTTTGGGGTTTATGGTTTAGGGTTTATGGTTTATGGTTTGGGGTTTAGGATTTATAACACTTTAGTAAATTCTTTTAATGAAAACTTAAATAAAATTTTAAAATTCTTTTTAAAATGTTATAAAATGATTAGTGTTTAGGTTTTAGGGTTTGGCGGTTTAGGGTTTAGGGTTTCGGGTTTAAGGTTTAAGGTTTATCACTCTTTAGTAAATGCTTTTTCTAAACACTTAAATAAAAGTTACAGATTTTTTTTTTAAATGTTATAAAATGATTAAGGTTTACGGTATAGGGTATGGGGTTTGGGGTTTATAAAAATTTAGAAAATTATTTTAACGAAAAGTTACAAAGCACTTTTCAAAATGTTGTAAAATACATAGGCTTTAGGTTTTAGGGTTTAGGTATTTGGCTTTAGGGTTTACGCTTCATGTTTTAGGATTTTGGGTTAATAAGGATTTAGTAAATTCTTTTAATAAGCTCTTAAATAAAAGTTAAAAAACTCATTTTTAAAATGTTATAAAATGCGTAGGGTTTAGGGTTTGGGGTTTAAGGTTTATAAGGGTTTAGTAAATGATTTTAATAAGAACTTAAATAAAAGTTACAAAATACTTTTTAAAATGTTATAAAATGCGTGGAGTTTACTATTTAAGGTTTAGGGTTTATGGTTTCAGGTTTGAGGTTTAGAGTTAAGGGTTTAGTGTTTAGGTTTTATAACACTTTAGTAAATTATTTTAATAAACATTGTAATAAAAGATATGAAATGATTTTTAAAATGTTAATAAATGATTAGGGTTTAGGGTTTACCATTCAGGGTTTTGGGTTTAGGGTTTAGGGTGGTTTATCTTTTAGGTTTTATGGTTTAGAGTTTAGGATTTAGGGTTTATAACACTTTAGTAAATTCTTTTAGTTAGGCTAGTTTAGTCTAGGATAGAGTATGTTAGGCTAGGATAGAGTGGGTCAGGCTAGGTTAAGCTAGGCTAGCGTAGTTTAGGCTAGCTAGAGTAGGTTAGGTTAGTTTAGGCTAGACTAGGTTAGACTAGGTTACCCTAGGGTATAATAGGCTAGGGTTTAATATGGTAGAGTGGGCTAGGCTAGGCTAGAGTTGGCCAAACTAGGCTAGGCTAGAGTAGGATAAGCTAGGATAGAGTAGGCTAGGCTTGTCTAGGCTATAGTAAGGTAGAGTAGGCTAAGCTAGAGTAGGCTAGAGTAGCTTAGAGTAGGCAAGACTAGGGTAGAGTGGGCTAGAGTAGGTAAGATTGTTAGGCTGCACTAGAGTAGGCTAGAGTAGGAAAGGCTAATGTAGGCTAGACTAGAGTATGCTAGGCTAAGATAGGCTTGGCTAGGGGAGGGTAGGCAAGGCTAGGTTAAGCTAGGTTAGACTAGGTTAGGCTACACTGGATTAGGCTAGGCTAGGCCATAATAGGCTAGGCTCTATGCTAGGCTATGCTAGAGTAGGCTAGGCTAGGCTAGTGTAGGCTAGGATAGTGTAGGCTAGGCTAAGCTAGAGTAGTTTAGGCTAGGCTAGAGTAGACTAGGCTAGTGTAGGCTAGGATAGACTAGATGATGCTAAAGTAGGCTAGGATGGGCTAGAGTAGCCTAGGCTAGACTAGACTAGGCTAGGCTAGGCAAGGCAAGGCTAAGTAAGGATAGAGTAGGCTAGGTTAGGCTAGGTTAGGCTAGGTAAGCCTAGAGTAGGTTAGGGTCGTCTAGGTTAGACTAGGTTATGCTAGGAAAGAGTAGGTTTTGATAGATTAGGTTATGCTAGGTTAGTATAAGCTAGGGCGGGCTAGACAAAAATAGGATAGGCTACACTGTAGTAGACTAGGGTAAGCTAGAGTAGACATGACTAGGCTAATATAGAGTAGACTAAGGTAAGTTAGAGTATCCTAGCATGGGCTACTAAAGACTGGGTTAGGCTGGGCAAGGCAAGGCTAGGTTAGGTTACATTAGGCCAGGCTAGGAAAGGTTAGGCTATGTTAAGTTAGGTTAGGTTAGGTTTCGATACATTAGGTTAGGTTAGGTTAGTTTATGCTAGGATAGTGTAGGCTAGGTTAGGCTAGGCTAGGCTAGGTTGGGCTAGGCTAGCTTAGGTTACGTTAGGCTAACATAGGTTAGGTTAGGTTGAGCTAGGCTAGGCTAGGCTAGAGTAGGCTAAGGTAGGCTATAATTGGCTAGAGTATGGTAGGTTAGTTTAGGTAGCTAGGTTAGTCTAGGCTAGATTAGGTTAGGCTAGGTTAAGCCACACTAAAGTAGGTTAGGCTAGGCTAGCGTAAGCTAGGGTAGGGTAGAGTAGTCTAGGCTAGAGTAGGGTAGGTTGGAGTAATATAGGCTAGGTTATGCTAGGAAAGAGTAGGTTAGGCTATGCTAGATTAGGCTAGGCTAGGCTCGACTAGGTTAGAGTATGCTAGAGTAGGATAGGGTATATTAGGCTAGGCTGGGCTAGGGTAGACTAGTGTAAACAATTCTAGGCTGGTCTAAGGTAGGTTAAGCTAGGCTAGAATAGGTCAGGCTAGGCTAGGCCAGAGTAGGCTATGGCCTAGGCTAGCGTAGACTAGAGTAGGCTAGGCTAAGCTAGGGTAGTTTAGGCTAGAGTTGGTTATGCTATGGTAGAGTAGGGTAGGCTAGTTTAGGCTAAGCTAGAGTAGGTGAGGCTAGGTTAGGCTAGGGTAGTGTAGTTTAGTGTGGGTTAGGATAGATTAGGTTGCGCTAGAGTATTTTAGGCTACGTTAGGGTAGGCTAGAGTAGGTTAGGATAGAAGATGCTAGACTAGGCTAGGTTATAGTAGCTTAGGCTATGATAGAATAGGCTAGGGTAGGCTAGTTTAGGCTAGATTAGAGTAGGTTAGGCTAGGTTAGGCTAAGTTAGGCTAGGCTAGAGTAAAGTAGGGTAGGTTAGGCTAGTTTATGTAGTTAGGGGAGGTTATAAAACAAGAAATAAAATGCAGCTCAACAAAACCACACAAGTAAAACTCAGGATTTATGTGGTAAAACCCTAACAGGGTGTCGAGGAAACATCCAACGGGCAAGGGATGGTAGTGGAAAAAATAACTGTTTCTTGAAGCTTTGACATCCAACTAATTGCTCCACCTACGAAAGTGAAGACATAACCTATAGTAGATCTTATTTTGTCTAAATCACTTGCATAATCAGCATCTACATATCCACAGACGGATCCTTCACTACGATTAAAGATCTTGCAATGGTTACTTGTGCCTCTTAGATATCGAAGCACCCATTTCACTACTCGTCAATGTTCCTCACCTGGATTTGCCGTGAACCTACTGACAACTCTAATTTCATGTGAAATGTCAGGTCTTGTGGATACCATCGCATACATTAAGTTGCCTACAACATTTTCATATGGTACATGAGACATATATTGCTTTTCTTCATCTGTTCTAGGTCTCAAAACCGAAGAAAGCTTAAAATGGGAACCTAATGGAACATTAATAGGTTTCACATTCTTCATATAGAGCATTCCAAGTAAGTTTTCCACATACTTCTGTTATGATAACCAAAGCTTACCATTTTTCCTGTCTCTATGTATATCCATGCCCAAGATGTGTTTTACTGCTCCAAGATCCTTCATATCAAACATCCTAAAATGATTAGAGTATAGGATTTAAGCTATAGGGTTTAGGGTTTAGGATTTAGGATTGATGGTTTATAACACTTTAGTAGATTATTTTAATAAACACTTATAAAAATTAAAAAACCATTTTTAAAATGCTATAAAATGTTGAGGGTTTAGGGTATGGGTTTTAGGGTTTTAAGTATAGGGTTTAGAGTTTAGGGTTAGGGGTCTATGGTTTAGAGTTTAGGTTTTAATGTTTATAGCATTTTAGTAAATGTTTTTAGTAACCACTTAAATAAAAGTTACAAAACGTTTTTAAAATTGTTATAAATTGTCTAGGGTTTGGGGTCTAGGGTTTAAGCATTTTCAGTTTAGGGCTTAGGGATTGGGTTTCATAGTTAAGGGTTTATAACACTATAAAATGTGTAGGGTTTAAGTTTTAAGATTTTCTATTTTGGGTTTAGGGTTCATGGTTTTGAGTTTATAGCACCTTAGTAATTGTTTTAATAAACACTTAAAATAAAAGTTACAAAACACTTTTTAAAATGTTATAAAACACTTAGGATTTAGTGTTTAGGGTTTGGGGTTTATGGTTTATGGTTTGGGGTTTGGAGTTTTAGGTTAACGGTTTACGGTTTACGGTTTATGGTTTAGGGTCTAAGGATGAACCACATGACCTTAATGGGGTATCTGCTGCTACATATTACACATAACACATTCATCTTGTTGAGCCTCGAGGAGTTATAAAGAAAAATAAATAAAAGGAAATAGGTTTATGAAGAAGGGTGGAAAAAAAAAGGTCGGGGTATCTCATGTGCCACAATTATTTTCCTCTTACACTCACATAGCCAAGTGTGGTCTTCGCTTATTATATATACTCCTAAAATTCTTAGGGTTTATGGTTTAGGGATTAGGATTTGGGGTTTAGGGTTTATGATTTATGGTTTATAACATTCTCGTAATTTTTTTCAATAAGCACTTAAATAAAAGTTACAAATAGTTTTTAAAACGTTATAAAATTCTTAGGCTTTAGTGCTCAAGGATTAGGGTTTATAACACTTCAGTAAATGGTTTTGGTATACACTTAAATAAAAGTTACAAAACACTCTTTAAAATGTTATAAATAGGGTTTAGGTTTTAGGGATTAGGGTTTAAAGTTTATAACACCTTAGTAAATTCTTTTAATAAACATGTAAGAAAAGTTACAAAACAATTTTTAAAATGTTATGAAATGCTTAGTGTTTAGGTTTTAGGTTATAAGGTATTATAACACTTTAGTAAATTTTTTTAATAAACACTTAAATAAAAGTTACAAAATGCTTTTTGAAATGCTATAAAAGGCTTGGGTTTAGCATTTAGGGTGTAGGTTTTTCGGTTTAGGGTTTACACCTTAGTCAATTATTTTCATAAAAAATTAATTAAAAGTTACAAAACTCTTTTTAGAATGGTATAAAATTCTTACGGTTTAGGGTTTTTAAGACTTTAGTAAATTCTTATAATAAACACTTAAATAAAAGTTAATTTTTTTTTAAATGTTATAAATTGCTTATGGTTTAGGGTTAAGAGTGTATGTATTATAAGACTTTAGTAAATCCTCTTAATAAACACTTAAATAAAAGTTTGAAATTTTTTTAAGATGTTATAAAATGCTTAGGGTTTAGGGTTTAGGGTTTATGGTTTGGGTTTGGTGTTTAGAGTTTAACGTTTAGGGTTTACAACACTTTAGTTAATGATTTTTAATAAACACTCAAATAGAAGTTACAATATGTTTTTTAAAATAGTATAAAATTATCAAGGCTTAGCATTTAGAGTTTAGGGTTTAGGGTTTAGGGTTTCACGTTTAGAGTTTAGGGTTTGGGGTTTATGGTTTCTCGTTTATAGTTTAGGTTTGAGGGTTTATAACACTTTAGTGAATTCTTTTAATAAGCACTTAAATAATAATCAAGAAACACCTTTTAAAATGGTATAAAATTCTTAGGCTTTACGGTTTAATGTTCTCGGTATGGGGTTTAGGTTTAAGGTTTAGGGTTTAGGGTTATAATTAGACTTTAGTAAATTATTTTAATAAAAAATTAAATAAAATATTCAAAATAATTTCTAAAATGTTATAAAATGATTAGAGTTTAGGGTCTAGGGTTTGGGATTTAGGGTTTAGGGTTTAGGGTTTAAGGTTTGGGATTTTGGGGTTAGATTTAGGGTTTAATGTTTAGGGTCTACAAAATTTTGGTAAATGCTTTTAATCAACACTTAAATAAAAGTTACTAAAAAAATTTTAAAATGTTATGAAATGGTTATGATATAGGGTTCAGGGTTCAGGGTTTAGGATTTAGGGTTTGGGGTTTGGGGTTTAGGGTTTAGGGTTCGGGTTTCGAGGTTTAAGGTTTATGTTTTTGTGTTTAGGGCTTATAGTCTTTTGTTTATGGTTTAGGGTTTATAACACTTCAGTAAATTCTTTTAATAAACAAATAAATAAAAGTTACAAAATTCTTGTTAAATTGTTATAAGAATCGTAGGGTTTATGTTTTAGTGTTTAGGTATTGGGGTTTTGGATTTAGGGTTTAGGTTTTGGGGTTCAGGTTTTAGGGTGTATGGTTGAAGGTTTATAACATTTTAGTAAATTATTTTAATAAAAACTTAAATAGAAGTTAGAAAAAGCTTTTTAAAATGTTATAAAATGCCTATGGTTTAGGGTTTAGTTTGTAGGGTT
>APFE031206397.1:0-35033 GCA_000404065.3 Pinus taeda
ATCCCTTTCTTGTACTTGAAGCTTGATGAGGTCAACCTTCTCATTTTCAGCTTCTATGATGGGTTCAGAATTTTCTTCTTGACTGATGGTCATGGTCAGTGCTCCCTTTGCATGAAGCTCATGCAGTCTGTCCCATATATCCTTTGCTGATGAATATTTTCCTAGATTCTTCTTTACAGAATTAGGCAGCCCATCCAGGATTATCTTTGCTGCTTTTGCATCATACTCTTTGGATTCTCCATCCATCTTACTATCATCAATCACTGATTCCTAAATTTCAATGCCTTCAGACTGTAGGAAAGTCCTCATTATTATTTCCCACATATCAAAGTTTCCATTGAACCTTGGAGCCTCAAATAAAATGCTTTCAAATAGATTGCCTTCTATTTTAACAGAGGAGGGAGACACAACCTCAGGGGATTTGGACACTTTCTTCTTTGACCTTGCCATTCTTAAATAATTTTTTTAAATCCCTGACTGTGTTTTTAAAATGACTCACTGTTTCTTCAAGGGCAACTCAAAAAAAACTTGATAAATACCTGAATCCCTTTGGCTGAAACTTCACACAGCTGGAAAAGCTTTACTGCTGCTGCAACAAGGGTCTTTCCTTCAGCTTCTTTGACACTTCAAAGAGCATGAACCTGCTCTGTCACCATCAAAGAGCCTGGACTAGCTCTGATACCACTGTTGGGTATTTTTGTTGCAATGGGAAAATACCAAAACGAAACATTAACTGAACACAGAGTCAATGCACTATTTTTCTTCTACTCCAGGATCTTTTTGCACAGAGGACCCTTTTAAAAAAATAGCTGAGAACAGAGTATTTCACCACCATAAAAGATCTCTATTCATTAAAATGAAATGACTGATATACATTCATCCTCTTTGCTGAGAGGGATTTACCAAAAACAACATTCAACCATAACTCTGTTTTCACCTGAGAATTTACTGAGACATATTCATCCTCTTTCACTCAGAGGGATTCACCAAAAAATTACAAAAGAAATTACTCTGTCTCCTTTGAAATTTTACACCGCTGTGTGTAAAAATTTCATTTACATTCACTGCTATGTGAAAAACAAAAATTACAAGGATTTGCACATTTACCTTTTCACTGATGTGTGAAACAATTCATGGTTTCACATACTTGCCCATGGTTTTGCTTCTTTCACTTCTTCACCTTCTCCTGCACTGCTGTGCATTCTTTTCTTACATTACATTACAAACAAAAACTTTACACTGCTGCTGCATTTTTTTCATTTCAAATCAAAAACAAATTCATGCACTTCTGTGCATTCCCTTGCATTACAATGTATGTTCACAGGTCCTCATTCGCTGCTGTGAATTCATATATTTTTACCTCCCCGTGTGCACTACGCATTACGCACTTGGTCATTCGCTGCTACATAGATCCTCATTCGCTGCTGCGAACTCATATTACACTTCCCTTGGTTTTCATTGGTTGTGGGGAACCAAGGTTTTTACACATCCCCGTGTGCAATGCAATTCACACTAAATTGCAATCCCCTTGTGTAATGTGATTACAGTATATCTCAAATGGAGTAAACCCTTGAATATTTCATATGGGCAAATAATAAAATAAAATAAAACTTACATTATGTTTTACCGCCCATACTCCATATTAATACGCCGTATTGAAATCATTGAAAACTTTATCAAACATGTCATTACATTTAACATAAGGTATGGGTTATGGTAATACAACCATACTGCATTAATTTATTAACAGGCCCGTATACCTTCCTCACGATCAGACGGCAGACAGTCTTTGAGCTGATCCGACGGATATCGAATAGGGTGATCTGACTGAACTTTACTCACGCGATGTTTTAATGTTTACCATATGCACCTTGGAGCGATCAACGGCGAAGGATGCACGAGCATATCCGACGGAGGAAATCAATATCGGAAGGTCTGTTTTGACTGAGTTTTATCGTCCGAAAAGTGTCAGGTGCTGACGTCATGGCAGTCCACGTGGCTGCACCATATTGCATCGGAGCCCCTCGTTGGAATGTTCCATCGCCGGAGAGCTGGTCCGATAGGTTTCAGGCGGCCGGTTTCTGTTTGCAGCTGTGGTTTCCCGTGCGCGGCTTGTGGCATTGCAATGGTGGTTTCGGGAGCTGTTTTCCTACTTCGTGATGGCGGATTCGGAAGTCAGGCTGCTGTCGCTATTCCCTGCACAGCGGTTGGAATTAATATTCCAACAAAAGGAAGATATGTTGATTGAAATAAGTATGTATTCTGAGCAATGACTGATTGTGGTCCAAAGTCAACGCTTTTGTATGTTTCTGCAACAAGAATGTGGAGTTTCACACACTCTCCCCGTTTATATACATATATACATATTTGTAGATTTCATCTCTTCTAAGCTCTGTTTATCATAAGAAACACTAGCTCAATAAACAAAGTTCCGTGTTTTTACTATTAGAGAATCTGTCACTTATGATCGCATGGTGTTTTCATCCACTATAGAAAACTCCGTAAGCAATGGCTTTGCATGCATTGATTTATAGAAATTATTTGAATATCATTCATATCAAAGAAATTGATTCACAGAAAGATTTCAAAAATGTAGTTGGAAAAATGATGTGAAGTAGGATTGAGTGGCGACATCTCCCTTTACGTAGACCACATGAGCGACCCCTTCTGTAGGATTCGCCATAGTCCCACCTATACAATGCTAGAACACTTCAATTAATACTTGGAAATTGAATATCAATCTATTGGAAGATGAAAACCCATCAAATAGAAAGAAAAAAAACAATCTATCACCCTTAAAATTTTATTTTGTATGACGCGGGTTGTTGCAGAGTACGGGGTGGAGAGAGATATGGTGGGGGTGATCAGAGGCTCCATTAAGGTGGTTGTATGAGAAAATATGCAACTACGGCTCAGAGAATAGAAAATAACATTGTTAATCAATGCATAGCATATAACACTATTCATCAACGCAGGTAACACTCTTTGCATTCGAGTCCTCACACCCACAAGTCTAAGATTAAATAAGTTTAATTATTAAGAATGTTGCTTAAACTACTAAAATTAATCTTAGTAAACAATTGGCTTAATCAGCAGGGAACATTGCTAAAGCATTGAAGTTAACCCTCTTCACATAATTATAGTAAGACTGTAGATATTATTGCGGAGTCATTATGTGTTGTCCGTAGCCACATTAGGTGTATTTCAATTCTTGATTTTGAAGCACACTAGAACATGAAAGACCTTAGTTATTGGCATACTAAATCATTTCACTCAATGAAATGGCATAATTAAGGATTATGTATGATGAATGATTTCATTGTTATGCGTGTGACTCTCATTACCTAAAGGAGTAGTTGCACAGTAGGTAGTTGTTATTTCTTGGAGCTATGGAGCCATCTTTCTGCATGGGACCATTATACCAAGGTGGAACATATTTCAATAACCTTGTTGTGGGATATACATATATGGGTGTATGAGACATCTAGTAAATATAAATTTAATCATCATTACAAAAAATATGGTACCTATGGTTAACTAGAAAATCATTCATGCATAAGATCAGGGTACATGAGAAATCAGTGTGGTATAATCTACGGTTCCAGTTATCTATGCTATACATTGATAATAGTTTAGCTAATCCTACTTTTTTCTTAAAAGAGGAGACATCAAAGGAATTTGTGTGGTGCATACCATGATGCATGCTTTTCTCCAAGTTGGGGGTTTCTGCCCAAATGCTGATGTAAAGAGTTATTGTGCTTACATGCTTGTGATAGCCATTGAATATTAACAGTACATGAAGAAATATTAATATTTAAGAAGCCTTGGAGCTAGTATGATAGTTTCCCCTGGAATTGATAAGAAAATAATTATATCATCCATTAAAGGTGAGATAATATGGCAATTAAAAAGCAATGTGAACATCTGGCATTGTTCGACTCCTCATTAGGGAATTCTCTTACTTGTTAAATTGTCATTAAAGATATGATTGTGCTTATGTGCATGTTTGCGTTTATTAATATTCACAATAATGGTTAGGACTACATTCAAATCCATTATAATATTGTTGAAGTCACCTGAAATATTCTTGTTCTTGCAGAGAATTAAAGGTGGGAATGAGATCAATTAATTTAAGAGGTGGATGGCATGGATTAATACACAACTATAATGCAAGAAAATTGATACCCCTACAAGTACTATAAAGGGAATTGACTAAATAAAAGGAAAATTGTATAAAAGAATAAATGTTAAATCCTCATAAGGGTTATGCAATGAAAAATGCTTTCATGAACAATGATAAGAATATAAAGAGCATGCATCTCTATTGTATCAAATAGTAGAGTTAGTGGTACATGACATAGTAGATAACCGTTCTAGCTTGGGCCACAGAGCTATCCCATTCATTAGAGCCATCTCACTCATGATAGCATCTGCATGGATGATGAGGTATAAGAAGAACCACCTATATTTTGAACATATATGGATTGGTGAGACCTCTTTTTCAAAACATGACCATTACTAAGTTTAATATGGAACATATTATACTTCTAGCTGATAATTAGATAAATATTTATACATTAAATCACTATGTATAATGATTTTCATAAATAATCAAAGTCAATTCTAGTTTATCTTCGTAGGATGATTTTTCATGTATATCGCCAAACTAGTCATATTTGAGCATATGGATTACACTTTCAGAAGAAAAGGTAAAATACATATATGCATGATAGCAACTAGAGAGAAACATGGGAAAAATTGGTATTGTGAATAATGAAGAGAAATTAGAGAAATTTTGCTTGAAACGTCTAACACAAACCATAACAGGTACGAGTTGAGGAATTGTGTGGAAAAATATATTAGGTAAGAGATTTAAACAATAATTGGAAAAGAAAAAAGACAAACAAAACAAATCTCACCTAACACATTAAAGGAGGATTAGAGAATGGAATTATACCTATGCCTTGTCATGGACAGTTTTACATGTTATTACCATAGTATGTTTAAGTAGTCATTAAGATAAACATGTTGAAGAGGAACATGCTTGAAATCCATGCATATTAATGAGTTATATGAATTTACCATGCAAGCACATGTGTGTGAAGTATTATAGACTTGTAAGAATAATACAATTATCAAATGGTTAAGGCTGGGATGGTCTTGATATTATGCATCCATATAAGAAAGAGTCTTGAGTCTAAATCAAGCTATATATGCATATGTTCTTATGTGCCAACAGTAAATAGGCAAAGTATGCATGACTATGTGAAAAGTCAGGTTGGGCTATAAAAACAACTTATAAATGCTATAAAAGTATAATACCAAAGTAAAGGATGGTGAGAGCATGTTATAGTATAAAGACTATATAACTCCACAAATTGTGGTCAAATTAATCCTTTGATTAATGCATCTGCTTACAATGTGACTTGTTCTTTGGTTGGAAGAAAGTATGGTTAAATGGGAAATTTAACTTAAATGGATTTCTAGACATGTGCATCTTTTGAAGGATATGTATAATAGAACTTATAAGTATCCTTGAGTGAAAGCCATACACTACGACATAAAGGGGGGTTTTAAGACAATATTTGAGACAATTTTTGGGTAAATTGTCTAAGGTTGAGACAAAAAAAAAAATTGTATTATCTTAAATATTGTCTTTAAGTGGGTGTCTAAAATCTTACTGTCTTAAAGATTATTGTCTTAAAAAATATTGTCTTAAAGATTATTGTCTTAAAAAATTGTTCCTTATGAGACAATTTAATTTTGTCTCTCTTGAGACAATTTCATTTTTGTCTCTCTAGAGACAACACTCGGATTAGAGACAATATGTCTTTAATACTAGCTATTGTCTCTCTAGAGACAATAAAATTTTTATTTAAAGATCACTTTTATCTCTCTAGAGACAATATAAAAAAATGAATCCAGAAATATCTCACCATTGAAATAAATCAATATAAAAACCATTTAATTAAAAATAAACTACAAAATCGTTGATTAATTCATGTTAGTGCACAATGGAATCAAACCACCAACCTCCTTCTTGTAAGGCAAGTGCTCTTCCATTGAGCTGGCACACTTTAAAGAATTACAGGAAGAGTTATGGAAATCCTGAAAACTACATTTATAGCCATTGATTTAAAAAACAAAAAATCTGATACATGATCTATAATCTTTATAAAAACTATAATCATGCAGACCATATTTTTAACTTACTAAAAATAGCAATTTCCCCAAAAGGTGCAAAGAGAGGTGGATTATATCTCTAGAAACAAAGTCAAAATCTTATATTAGTATATAGTAAAATGCTCATGTGTACAGGCTAACTTGCTACTGTGGCATATCCCTTTGTTAGGATTTCATTCCATGTTAAGACTTATTTTCCTTCATCTTCGTTTCCACACATGTATGTGTCTATTATTGTGTATATGCATCCATATAAAATTCTATAACAAAATGTCTTGATTTCCAAACGTAAAACAAAAAGAATCATGATTTGTGAATCCACAATTTGCGATTGAGTTGTTACCAAAGAAAAAGAAATGAATTGGAGTGGATAAATTCTTTTGCATCTTTGCAATAAATTCTCCCTATTTAAAAGTTAATAGACTTGGAATATGTTTTTCCTTTGAATTTTAAGCTGGATAGATTGATGGCTCCATCCTAGCTCCACAATTATTTGGGGCCCTCTATGGCTTGGGAGTTCCACACCAGCCATTCTTTATCACAGTGAAGAGTATTGATGACCATGAACATGTGCTAAAAATGTCATGTATGTTGCTACTAAATGCAAAGATATATCATGATAATGAAAAAAAACAACAACAAGTTTCTTATTAAACAAGTGGACGTTGAATATAAAAAGGAGAGGATGACATAATGGAAGACAAACTACTCTTCAGTAGCTAGTGCCAAGAAACCATAGCACACACTCAACAAAATAGATAAACATAACATGTGAAAAGTTGCAAACTATGAATTGTAAAGCAAAAGGTCAAAGAACTTCTTACCACAATTGATCCAGTAGGATCAATCCACCAACACAGAGTACTTGCAAGAATAGCAACAATTAGACCAATTGTGTTGGTGATCACATCAAAGAAATGATAATGAGCATATGCATTCACAATATCATTAGTAAAACTTCGACAATACATTACAAGAAACAACTTCACAAAAGTAATTGAAATTTATTTGAATGTAATGGATTTATGTGCTTGGAACACGAAAGTATGAACATGGATGGTTGAGTGGCCGAAATCGACTGCAATAATTGGCACTAACAACAAAAGGATTGGAACGTTCAACATTATGTCGGTAAAACACTTCAGGAGCAATGTCATTGTGGGACATTGCTATGCAATAGTTTCCATTGATTGCCACGAGCATGATATGACTGATTTCATGGTTTTGAGGCAGGTATATGCCTTGGTTTTGTATCTTACAATGCGAGGAAGACTTGTTTAGGGATGGATCGCTTGGGTTAGGGGATTCTAGGGAACTTGGAAAGTGAGTGGCTGCATGGAAGGGGGTGACTGTATTTCCCAAGGGATTGTGTAGTAGAGAGGGGAAGGTCACGAATATATTGGTTTGGTCATTAACATTTCCATATGGAATCAAATGTACATTGGGTGTGCACCTTGGAACAATGAGTTGGTAAATGTTCACTAAGAGGACAAGTGGCACAAGATTGTGGCATTAGACATTGGATGCAGCTTTGATTGTGGCAGTGGGTTATGGACTTAGTAGGAAGGAGGTGAATTCTGATATTACTTTGAGGGTGGAGGTGTTATCCTTTGGATTCCCTTGTTGATTGATATGGGCATTACATCCTTTCATTTTATGGTTTACAAAATAGTTTGTCTCTCAAAATACAATAAAAAAAATTCTGACCATGAGTTACAAGATAGATAAATCAACAGTATGATATGAAGCAT
The DNA here is from genome assembly GCA_000404065.3 of Pinus taeda. NCBI lineage: Eukaryota > Viridiplantae > Streptophyta > Pinopsida > Pinales > Pinaceae > Pinus > Pinus taeda. The sequence continues at coordinate 7,935 of APFE031206397.1, forward strand.
GGAGAAGCAATTATATGGCTAATAAGAGCTCAATATTAGGGTAAATTTTAAGACAAGGAGTACGATTATAACTGCACAAAAAAACAAGAGTATGTAAAATGATTTATTAAAAACAAAACTGTAAGACTTAGCATACAAGTAGGTCCCGAGAAAGGTGCATGGGTTTTGGTGTTTGGTGTTGCAAGCCCATGCTTCCTTTTAATCTATTCTCATAAGACTAGCATTTGTAAATAAAGGGGTACTTGCAAGAGTTGATGTCAATATAGGTGGGTTTCTACTAATGGCCATAGAAGAAAACAAGTTAGAAATCTTTTAATCTGTATTTGAAAAATAGAAAGCAGTTCTACCAAATATCAGAGAATATATAAAACCATAAATGCAGGCTTTGCAAACTTAGTTTTCCTGTGAGGGGTTATAGAAACTTCAAATGTAAAAAAGAAACTATCTAAATAACTATTCTAACTTCACATTCCTAATGAAAAATTTGTAGTGTCTTACAGCGCACTCAGGATCACCAAACCTCTTTGGTAGTGAAACAACAACATTTTTGACCTACAAAATCAAGATCATATAAATTATATTAATGTCTAAAATGGAGCCCCAAAAATTCCTTGTTCAGAAAGTGTTACAAAATTATAAATTACAGAGCAATGGAGCACATAGAGTATAGTAGAAATATAAACACAGAAAATGCATAAAAACTAGAGAGACACAGATATACATGGTCGACCCAATTTGGGCTATGTCCACCACGAACAACCAGTCCTTCCTTTTTATTATCCAGCAAAATGAAGAGATATAACCTACAGTGGATTCACTGTAATATCCTATGTTTTCTCTCACAGTCTCACCTCTCTATTTCTCACACGGAGAATACACATCTATTACACAACCTCAATACAATGCCCTCATACAAAGAGATGGGTTGCCTTCTAGGGCCAAAAACCCTAAACTAAACATAACTTCTATTGTCAGATCATCTGCATAATGAACAACCCAGATTGACTAGAAATTACTATACTTTTATAATTTTACATTTGTTTTTAGCTTCGGGGGCGCTACCCCTGAAACCCCCACTGGGGGACCATTGGCCTGTGGACCCCCCAGCCGAGGGGGGATCAGCCCCCCAGGACCCCAGTGAGTGGGACAAGTCCCCCCTGCACCCCCGCGTGGAGGGGTGTACAAAATTCCTAGGGTGTACATCTGGCTGAAACAAAGACCTCTAAATAATCATGTGCCACACCCATCAGAAAGAGAGTTCAACTACTGAGACTTGTAGAAAGATAAGTTAAGTGATCTATGTCCAGTTTGATATCAAGTAGTACAGGACCAAATTGCAGCCAAAGAAATCATGGGTTGCATTCTACATGCATGAGGGAGATGAAGACCTCTAATCCAAGATGTAACATGCAGATTCAACCCTATTGTTTGAATGAAGTTTGATTTTTGTTCATTGTCCTATCTTGTTTTCTATTTTCCTACAATGGTTTAATGATTTTGACAGTCGTTCCACAACTTTCACTAACTTTGTGTGTAGGTGCAGCTTTTGTAGCTGTAGCACTCTGACACTACAAGCTTGATTCTGCAACAGTTGTTGTTTCACTCTACCTTGCCCAGACTTGCACCGTCCAGCCAGAGAACAAATTATGAAATCAATTATAGCACAAATCTAACTCTAATTCTTTATCAGGGGTTCATTCACTATATTTCCTTGTCCGAGTTGGAATAGGAATTCAATTAGATCCAATTTAAGGCTCCATTTTCATGGTTGTTAGCTTTTCATTGTCCTCCATTATTTATTAAAAATCTCTGGAGAAGTAGACAACTTTGGAAATTATTAATAGTTATGAGATGTTTGCAAAGTGTCTCCTCTCCATAGATACAATTTAGCTTTGAAAGTTGTCAATTTGATCCACTTTCTATTTGTTTTTAGTGGTCTAAAAAGTTTTATTATATCTTATTTGGCTCATAGTTATGCCACCTTTGTGAGACACCGTCATCATATTAGCTTTTACTTTCGTGTGACTATCATTACTCCTAGACAAGTGAATATCTAGGTCAGGAAGGTAACCTAGACACCATGATACATAATGAATGCTACCTGATTTTACAAAATGGATTCGGTATAGATTTGATTTAGATTTAGTGTCAATAGGATCACAAAAGAGTAAGCTATTATGATATGAATACCTTGAGGAGGCTGAGATATCATCATTTGAATCTCAAGTGATGAGTGGCCAACCCAAGTAACAACACCAACAACATTTAGGTTAGTATCTACATGGATTTGCTTTTTTCAACACAATCTTGTCAATTGATGATGTCACTAGTAACAATGATCTTGTTGTGTTGCCCTCATCAGGACAGGACTGCAAGAGAGGAAACCATTAAAGATATAATGTAAATTTTTCCACTTTCAACCAAAAAAAAATCTTGCAGAGAAAATGTTACATCTGCAACTTTCCTAATAACATTTTTTATCAATCTAAACAACAACAAAAGATACAAAATCACATTCCTGCAATAGATGGAACATTTTAGGGTTATTGCTAATTTTATTTTATTCCCAAAAGTTTATTTGCAAGTGTCCATTTTTTAACAAAAATGGTTCACCTAGAATCTAGCATAAATTTATATTTATTAAATAATTGCCAAAATGTTATAGAAACTATATATAAAATCCCTAGAAACTTGAATATTTTGGCATAACATTTTACAGTTTCCATTTTAAGTATGAGTAAGATTCACTAGCCTAAACAACTACTCTATTGAATTGGAATTCCATTACACTATGTAGGTCCTATTTCTTACTCTCCCTGATTTGAATGCTTTTCGGGTTTTGAGGCAAGATCTTAGTTAAATTAAATATAATTTTATTTCCTAATTGTTTTTTGTCATTTGGAAACATTTCATTTCATTAAATGAATTAGTTCTGAAAAAGTTAAATTAATAAATTATAAATATTTACAGTCAACAAAGAGAACTAATGAACTCGGTAATGGTGGGCCTTGGTGGGTGTTAGTGTCAGTATCTTCATCCTTCCATCAGTTATCAAATTTCTCTTTTGTGCATGGATATTAGGTGTCCCATCCGATCAGCTGCATTCCATTAGGTCATGGATCAACTGATGGTAGTGGTTCATTGTCAATTTCCCTGATGTCATTTACCTGTTGGCCTATTTTCACATGCTCAGGTCATTTACAGTCATTTTTTGTCATTACATTTGCAAAAATCATTTTTAGGGTTTTAGGTCTCATTAGGTCTAGGGTTTTTCCACTATGGTCATGAAAAGCACAATAAACGGTCAGCAGGCACATGAGGATGTCTAATAAGTTCACAAAATCAAAATTTCAATGATGATATGCTCAATAAGTGGATTTTACCTCAAAACAATGTTTTGAGGTGAAAACAGAGTTTTTATTTCTATGTACAATTTTTTGTATGTAATTTCAATATTTTTTTATATGTAATAAGTTCAAACCTGCTGCCCTTGCTCACCTTGCCAACTCTAGCCATTGCAGACAAAAGCAAAACCAACAATGCATCAATTTACCGAGTGATTAAGAAAAGTCAATTCCAATGAAAAAATAGAGCTCAAGACCAAAAGTGACTTTGACATTAGAAAAGTGGGTTTGGAATAAGTAAAAATTAAAAGTCATTCATATTTAAAGTGAAAGGAGTGTCATTTGTCATTTCATTGTGCAAAATAATCTGGAAGAGAAAAAAATTGCGATTTGGAGCAAAGGAGACCAAAAAACATGTTTTTCAAAGCATCTTGGCCTAGCGCTGCACAACAGAGGCGGTGCGCTATGCATCAGGCTGGCGCTGCGCATCAATAGTTTTCTTGTAGTGTTATTTTGTACGGGTGCCGCGCATCAGGAGGGTGCTGCACATTGAGCCCAGTGCGCTACGCATTAGCCCAGAACTTGCTAAATCACTCCAAATCGTGCATAACCCTCAAAATTGCTACATTTTCATGCTACAAGTAAGTAATCATCATCCTAAAGCTGAATTTGAGTTCACACTTGTGTTCTTCATCAGTCTTACATGTTAAAACTAAAACGCTAGCTTGTCTTCACTGTTTTCCATTCTATTGTGCAATTTTCACTCCACCATCACTAAAAGCATCATTAAACCCTCTTCACTCTTTTATTACCCTAACTCACTCCATTTTTCCTATGTTCCATATCCCACTCCCATAAAATAAATAATTACCTTCACCAAACCCTAAATTCCTCACTAAACCCTAGTTTCTCCAAACTAACCCCTTCATTCCCCAATTCCATTTCCCAAGAGTAAAATCTCTTCATACTCATCACCATTGTCCTATTTCATTACCATTTTTCACCATATAATCATCACACTATTTTCCAAGCACCATGGCAAGAAAAAGTGACTCAAGCTATGAAGAAGAAGCACAAAGTGACAATTCAATAGAAAGGAATGTACAACCTAGGAGACCTCACAAGGGTGGGAAAATAATCAGAGATGAGCCTATTAGCATTGTTGAACTTCTTACTTGTCCCCTTTCCACCACTTGTTTCAGATACCAATCTTGCTTTGAGTTTTGTGAGATGGTTGAGAGGGTTAAGTATCATCACGACTTAGCAAGGCAATTTTTCATCAACATGGAGGACAATATGGAACACCTTGATGGCATCAATTTCACTCTTTCACCAGCCATTATTGCAGAAGCAAATAGGATGCCAGATGTGGGGGAAGGATGGAATAAAAGACAAAATATCAGCAAGCAGCACTATGCTCCCTACATCAAAGCCAAATATCATAGTAAATTGGGTAGGGTGTTTCCTTTCAAGTTCTTGGAGGACTGCTATGTTCTACTTATGAAACTCATCATCAAATACTTCACATGCGAGGGAAGGTTCTCCAGACTCTATGCTTATCATATCAGATTACTTATGCATTTCACCAGGGTTAGAATGATGAGTATTCCATATTTCATTTGCAAAAACATAGAGAGGATGACTGTGAGTGCAAAGAGAAAACTATACCCACAGCCAACAACATTTATCACTTTGTTGTCATCAAGATTATTGTTGTGCATCAGCTCACTCAGTTGGGAGTGCCATCGGAAAACTTCATTGCCCATGAGATCTTCAAAGGGCCTCAAATTTTTGTAGAACCTCAAGAGGAAGGGGGACCTTCTAGGCAAAAAAGACAGCATGAAAGCAAAAGTAAAGAGGCTCACATTCCTGTGTTTATAACTTATGAAAAAGGCACAAGAAGACTTTTTGCAGCTGCCAAATGAGTATTATCTCCACAAGGGGTGGAAGGGGTCTCCTTTCGTTCACCGGATCACTAGAAATGTTATCTTCACCTAGTGTGAAAGGGGCTTTGCCTTGTTCTTCAGTAGAATAGGTACAAGATAGAAGAAAGCAACCATTGCATGATGAAGGGCCTTCTGAAGGCCAAGACATGGATTTTATTTTGGTTGAGGAAGAGGACACTGATTTTGGGCTCCCAAAGCTCAAGACTCAAGGATGTGGTCATCAAGGAGAAATAAGTTGAGATCCAAGCCTTATCTCTTGACCTTGAGAGGGCTAAATGGATCATTAATTACCTTGAGAAATAGAAAAAGCAATTGGAGGACAAACAAATAATCATGGAGTTGCAAACCATAAGAGAAAACTGGCAAGTGGGAAAAAGGAGGAAAATCAAGGTGACATCACTAGAGCAAGTAATAGAGGTTGACTGAGAATCATGGTTAGAAAGAATGAATATCCACCTTGAGAAGTTGCTTCATAAGGCTAACAAGGAGAAGAACATGTTGCGCCACATGGCTTATCACTATTTGGCCCGGAACAAAATTTGCAAGACAAGGATAAGAAGGCTAAAAGCCAAGTTAAGGAGAGCCTTAAAAGCCAAAAGGGAGCAAGATAAACTTCAAATATTGGCTGAAGCTTCCTTGGTTCAGCAAAGAAATTGATAATCTTACCTCTTGCCAATTTTGAAGCAATTTGGAGAAAATTTTGTCATTTCATAAATTTTAATTGCAAAACATAGGAAATTCCCTCTGATGCGCAGTGCCACTAGCGCTACGCATTGAGCTGGTTGGGAATTTTGCAAAATGTCTTGTATTTTTGGATTCCTCATGAAAAAATACTAAAGCCCAAAATGTTTCATGAAATTTGGAGGAGATTTGTGTCACCTGAAGGGAAAAAAACACCTAAAAATTGCTCTCTCTGCCACGTTTTGGACCCACAGGAAGCAGTCTTTGGATAACTGACTTTTGAAGGAGCAAATGGTCACCAAATCCAAATATTCTAGTTGTGCTAGAAAGTAGATATACAGAGCTTTCCAACAAGCCTTATTGGAGCTAATTTGGTGAAGGCCTTCAAAATCAGCTTGGAATTGGCACTATGCATCAAGTTAGTCGCGTTGCGCATCAGGCAAAATTTTACCAATTTTGCTTTAAAACTCAGATTTTCACCTAGTTTTCTACCAATTTGACATTTTTTCTCTCATGGTCAAATTCATAATGTAATATGATGTAAATTAATATAATATGATGTAAAAACGATGAAAAATGACATATGGAGGTGGATACATCAGTTTTAGGTGGTTTTGAGCTGAATGAATCAGTTTCCATAGTTTTAGAGACAAGCTGTTCCATTGCCTATTTTTCAGTTCCTAGTTTAGATCTTGTTGAAACAGATCCTTGACTCATGGATTCGGCCCCTGATGGCCAACACAGGTGGCTTGATGCCTATATCTTATACTTTCTTAGTCATTTGTCAAGGTTGGACTTTTGTGGATGCATTGAGCACTATTGTACATCACTTCTGCAGTTTGGCAGGGAAATAAACCAGGGTTTTGTAGCATTTTGTGGGATTCTTGTGGCAATCTGAGTTAGCATTGTTTTATTCTCTGTAATTTAGTTTATCTTATGTTTATGTGTTCCATCATCTCTCTTATTCTGCAATAACTAAATGAATCAAGTGTAAAGGGTAGAATCCATTGGTGTTTCAGTGCTTTTCCTTGGGGTTTATTTAGTTTTACATGTTTTCAATTGTTTGAAGAGGACTCATGACATTTGTATGCCATATCCAACTCCTCACTAGTCTTTAGACTCACCATTGATGTCATATCAAAGTGCTAAAACACTTGCCTACCTCGCCCCACAGAAACCTCTGCAATTCTGTGTTGATTTCCTGGACCCAAAGCTGCCTTCGCCATCTGATCCAATAACCAACAATAAAAATCAATAAAATTCCTATGAGAAAACATTCCTAGCCTAAAATTAGTATTTATATCAGTCATCTCAAGCCTTTCTTGATATATTTTCATTGATATGGACAGGGAGAGAGCCCTCTCCCGACCCGGTAAGGGTAACTACCAGGTTAAGCGTGGTTTGATGTTACCCTAAACCTGCCTTTCTCAGCCTGAGGTAGATTTAGGCCCTAACATAGTGACGAATCCACTGTGGAGGAATTGAAAACCATTTCCCCAATGCCTTAAATAATTCTATACTTTTGGATGATGATTTTAGAATTCAATAGGCTGACAAGATTGTAATGTCAATTTGATTTTTGGGAATAATTCAACACATTGGATTCTAGATGATACACCAGGTCCAATCCTGATCCTGATCCTCCTCCCGTGTATGAAAACCCAAATCTCATTCCAAGAATTCTCCACCAAGAAAGTTTTGTCGTTCCTGTGTTTAGATCTCATTCATGCTCGATTCTTTTTTAATATCTTGAAGATCTCCCGTTTGATGAACATTTTGATCTATCTTTGTTGAAACTAAGTCTGAAAGTGCAGTTGGTGCTACTGTTCTAAATCTGGAGTTTCTCTAATATCTTGAAACTAAAAGGGAAAATAGATCAATTGATGCTTATATTCTAAATCTTCAAACATCAATTGTGGCTACCAATATTCCCAAGTGCTTAGAATCTGCATCTGCTACTCTTGGTTCATCTACTGTTTTATCTAGTTCAGAAATTCCTACTAAACCTCCTTTCATCCCCATCATTCCCATGCAACCCACCATATCTGATCAGAGATCTGCAGCCTTTTCACCCCCATCAACCCCTTCTACACCCCAAACATCAAATATTTCTTCATATCCTTTGACACCTCGTACACCCATCACATCGACTGTTATCGTTGTTCCCAGTCCTCCTACATCCCCAAGGCTAGTTTCAAATCCACCTCGAGCAATGGCTGCTAGATATGCACCTCTCATTTTGCCACAAAACTTGGATGCTATGCCTGCTGATTACCAAAGTAAAATTCCATTGTTAGGTGCTACCCAAGGTGTCATAGCATAGGAGCATGTTGATAGGATGAGTGATTTCTTTGATCTTCACGAGATAGATGAAGAGAATGTGACTATGAGATTATTTGTGCAAAATTTTGGAGGTGAAGTGCAAAAGTGGTTTATAGCATTGCTTGCTGGAACTATTAATACATTGGCGGTTCTTCAAAGACAATTTCTAGATCGATGGGAGGTAAAGAAAAATCCACTTCAAATCCTTTTCGAGTATGAAAACATAAAGAGGAATGTTGGTGAAAGTGTCCAGGATTACTGTGTTAGATTCAACACTATTTATAATGCCATTCTAGCTAATATCAAGCCACAATTGGGGCTGGCTTTGATAAAATTTCCCGATGGCTTTGATCTCAACAAGGCATATCAATTGAGAGAAAGAGACTCGACTACATTGGAGGACATGTAGAAAATTGTAGTGAGTGTGGAGGCAAATTTGCTAGCTAAGAGAGTTAGGACAAAGACTGAGAAGAAGGTGACCATAAAGAAAGAAGCTTCTTCCTCATATCATTTGCTTCGTAAGATAGAGAAGATATTTGATAGATTAACTATTGCAGATAAACCTGAGACACAGCTCAGAAATCCAAATTTTCGTGGTCAGCAACAACCACAGTTCAGGATTAAGCAACGAGAGCAAAGAGCACAAGAAGCATAAGCTCAACAGTAGGTCAAAACACCATTGCAGTAGAACTATGTCAATGGCACTGAATCAGATGATGACGAGAATCCAATAGGAGAGGAGAATCACTTTTTTACACCAAATGGTTTGCCAATTTATATCACCGAAGATGAAGAGTATTCAGAAAGCGTAGCTATTCAAAAATATGAAGATTTTATATTAGCAAATCACACGGTCCTAGAAGAAGAATCAGATGAATATCAGAGGGGATATATGAATGCATTGAAAGCACAACAAAGACAATATTCACTCAGGAGTAGGGATGTACCGATAAATCCAATTCAGAAGTGGAAGGTAGCAACACCACCAAAGAATGATTCTCCAAATGTTCAGAAAAAGGGAAAGGAGCCAGCAGATCCTACTTCTAGCAAAGGACAATCAACAAATGAAAAGTGAAATCAACCAAGTGCAACAGAGGAGAAGACTGAAAAGAAGGATGCTCCAGTCAAAGAAGTAGAGAAAACTATAGCCTTTAGCTTAGAAAATGAAATTACTAAGTTAAAAGTGTCGATACCTTTAGCTAAATTAATGAAGAATAACAGTTATAAAGGTCAAGTGTCAAAGATTTTGAATTTAGATCCCATGTTTGATATGGTTAATGTGGAAGATGACCAATCCGAGCTTATCTTTCATCCAGAATTAGAAGGCCAATCTAAGGATAGTGATGCAAGCCCTTTTTACATTGGCCTTAGATTGCATGATTATGTTTTGCACAATGCCATGTTTTATTTAGGAGCATCTCACAACCTGATGCCAAACGCTATTATGGAAAAATTAGGTTTAGACATCACTCGCAAGTATCATGATCTTTATTCCTTTAATTCTAGTAGTGTCAGATGTATCGGTCTCATTAAAGATTTGGTTGTGACTTTAGATTAGATTCCGACAAAGAATGTTATTATGGATGTAGTTGTGGCCAATATACCCCCTAGATTTGGTATGCTTTTATCTAGCTCGTGGGGTGCAAAACTCAAAGGGACATTACAGTTAGATTTCTCCTATGCTACTATTCCCGTGTTTGGTCAGTTGAGGAAATTATACAGGGAAAAAAAATGAAGTATATGATCACGAGCAAGGAGAAACATTTGAATCATCCAACTAATTATGTACATATAGATTTAGAATCTTTTGTTCTTTATCCTTACAGTAGTTTCAATGATGTAAATAGTCAAGTAGTTGAAGTTGAAGATATTCCAGAGATAATAGAAAATTTCAGAGTAGTACTTGATCAAGAGAGAAAAAGGCTTGAAAGTACCACCGAACAATCAACAGTTTGTCAGCAGCAGAAAATTGATGGATAGTAACCAAAGGTAGAAGAGTAGGCAGAATTCCAGCACTTGGAGGAAGAAGTAAGTTTATGGAGTATGGATTTTGATGGAGTAGTAGGTAAGGATGGTGCAGGAATTGGTATTTGGATATGTAGCCCTGTTTTCCTACCAAATAAAGTCACGAGTAATGTAAGAGTTTGTTCATATAAATTGGCTTTTGATTGTTCCAATAATGAAGCCGAATATGAGGCACTAATTGCAGGCTTGAAAATCCTCAAGAAGTTGAATGCAAAGAGAATTTCAGTTTATGGTGACTCCGGATTAGTAATCAAACAAGTCAAGGGTGAATACCAAGCCAAACATCCTCGAATGAGGGCCTACCATAATGCAGTTTTAGATATTTTGAGGTTGTTTCCAGATCATACTTTGACATGTGTCCCTCGTGCACAAAATGTTATTGTAGATTCCCTTGCTACAGCTGCAAGTAATTTAAAGATCTCGATGAATTAAAACAATAATTTTGAAATTCATGTGAAGCGTCGCCCAACTTTCCCTGATAATCTAAGATATTGGTAGGTGTTTTAGGATGACAAAGAGATTGAAGAATTTCTACAAAATGAAGGCAAATATAAAGACACTTCTATAGATGGCGAGCAAGATGACGGTGAACCAGACATAGAGGTAAATCAAATGGAAGTTTTGTAGTTGAAGGACAATGTCATCCCTAAAGGCCTCATACCTTTAGAGGAATTTTTTGATAAAGATGTTGTAGCCCAGAAACCAAGCTTAGTGTCGACTGAGAAAGGAGTTGAGGATGTGAATATTGAAACAGCAGAAAATCCAAAGATGGTGAAGTTGTCAAAGGCATGATCTCCTTAGGTAAAAGAAAAATACATTAGTTTATTGTGTTAATTTACTGATGTATTTGCACGGGACTATACAAATTTGAAGCAGTACGATAAAAGTATAATTTAGCATATCATTCCAATCAAGCCAAACCAGAAGCCATTTCACCAAAAGTTGACAAGGATAAATCCGAAGTTGTTGCCATCAATAGAGAAAGAGGTGAATTGATTGTACAAGGCTGGTATAATCATTCCAATAAGATTTTCAAGTTGGATCTCCATTTTGGTGCCCGTGCGGAAGAAGATATGTGAGATTAGATTGTGCATTGATTTCAGAAATTTGAATAAGGTGTCGTTGAAGATAATTATCGATTTCTGAAAATGGACCACATACTCCAAAGAGTAGTTGGGGCATCTCGTATGTCACTACTCGATGGGTATTCTAGTTACAATCAAATTTTGGTCCATGAAGATGACAGGGATAAGACAACATTCACCACTCCGTGGGGGACATTCCACTATGCCAAAATGCCTTTCAATTTAAAGAATGGTGGTGCAACATTTCAATGCACTATGGACATCACCTTTGCAAATGGAAAAGATGTATTTTTAGTAGTGTATCTTGATGATTTGATGACCTTTTCAAATTTAGATGAGGAGTATCTTTACCATCTGAAAATTGTTTTTTAGCATTGCAGAAAATATGACATATCACTCAATCCCAAAAAGAGCATGTTTGCCATGGACGAGGGGAAGCTTCTCAGTCACATAATATCCAATGAGGGCATCCACAATGGTTCTGCTCGAGTGGAAGCCATTCAGAAAATTGATTTTCCTCATAGTAAAAAGGAGATCCAAGCATTTAACGGTAAGATGAACTTCTTACATCATTTTGTACCAAATCTAGCTGAACACTTGAGGGAAATTACCAATATGTTGAAGAAATATAGTGTGGTTAAGTGGACTGAAGAAGCTATGAAGTCTTTCAACCTGGTAAAGTTGGCCCTTTCTTCATCTCTGATTTTAATAAGCCAGGATTATTCCCAGGATTTCATATTGTTTTCATTCGCTTCTGACCATACTATGGCAGTAGTTCTAATGTAGAAGAAAGACCAACTTGAAAAGCCAATTGCCTTTTTCACCAGGACAATAAGAGATGCAGCCTTAAAGTATGACATTATTGAGAAGCAAGCTCTTGTCTTGGTGAAAGCTTTGAAAGATTTCCGGGTATATATTCTACATTCTCATATTCTTTCTTATGTCCCTAATGCATCCGCCAAAGATGTATTGGTACAAACAAATCCAGAAGGGAGGCGAGGAAAATGGATCATAGCTTTGTTAGAATATGACTTGGAGATAAAGCCAACAAAGCTAATCAAAGGGCAGGGTCTAGCAAAATTGACGGTAGAGTCTAACTTGCATGCCTTGGACATAAACCAGATTGCTGCTATGTCCGATGAAGATGAAGATAGTTCACTTGTTGAGGTATCTGAAATTTTTCTCCATTCTCCTTGGTATTCAGATATTGTATATGTGCTCCAGCACCTTTCACTGCCATTGGGGATGGTGAAAAATAAAGGTAGAACTCTGAAATTGAAGGCTGCTAGATTTTGTATTATGAACAATGCACTTTATTGGAAAGATCCCAGGGGCATTTTGCTGAATCGTTTGGTTGAGGAGGAAGAAAAACAGGTCATCGATGATTTTCACAAGGCAGACTATGGAGGAAACCTATTTTGGAAGACGACAGCTAACAAAATTTTGAGAGTAGAGTACTATTGGCCTACCCTCTTTGGTGATTTTTATGAAACTGTCACAAGCTGTCATGAATGCAAGATTTTTTAGGGAAGGAGAAAGTTGCAGCCTCTACCTCTCAAGCTAGTCAAAGTTAGTGCTCTGTTTCAGTAGTGGGGCCTAGATTTTATTGGAGAGATTCATCCCACATCTTCAGCTCAGCACAAGTGGATCTTAACAGCGACGAATTATTTTACAAAATGGATTGAGGCGATCACCATTCGATAGGCCACAGATTCGGTAATAACTTAGTTTCTTAAAAATAATATTTTGTCACGTTTTAGCTGTCCTAGCGAATTGATTATAGATAACGCAGTAGCTTTCAAGTCCAAAAAGATGATTGATTTTTGTAGAAAATATAAAATTACCATGGGGCATTCTACTCCATACTATCTGCAAGTTAACTGATTGGCGGAATATTTGAACAAATCATTGGTCAACATCATAAAAAAGCTGTTGGAAACAAACGAAAAGAGCTAGCATAATAAATTGGTTAATGCACTATGGGCGGATAGAGTAAGTCAGAAGAAGTTACTCGGAATGTCTCCATTTGAGATTGTATATGGTATTGACACGGTGTTCCCAAAATCTCTCGCAGTCTTGGTTGTAAAACTTCTGCAGGAAGTTGGTGGCAAGGAAGATCATTTTCAACGAAGAATAAACCAAATGATCCATTTATAGTAGACAAGGGAGGAGGTTTTTTAGAATACCTTCAGGCTACAAGAGAGAATTAAGATAATCTATGATCGAAAGGCAAAGGCAGAAAAACTTTAGATTGAAGACATAGTGCTAAAGTGGGATGTAGAAATGAGGACAAAGGCAAGCATGGAAAGTTCGAGAATCTGTGGAAGGGACCATATAAAATTGCTGCATATCAAGGTCAAAATTCTTTTCTCCTCAAAGAAATGAAAGGGGAAGATTGTCCAGGAGGGCCGGTCCATGGTCAGCTGCTGAAACGGTATTATCTTTGAGAAGTTTCCTGCTATCATAATTTGTCATTGTACATACCATTTTATTTCCTCCATTGCAAAGTGTGTACTGTCATCGTTCATTCAGTTTGGGGCCTGAAGTGAAGGCTATATAGCTAAATGTTTGGTTTCCATTTTTGGTTATTTAGTGTGGATTGTTTGAGTCGGTTTTGAGTCAAAATTTAGTCTTTGTAATCGAGTCAGTTTTGAGTCAAGATATTGGTTTTAGTTTGCTGAAGTTATTGACTCCATTTTTCCCAATGGATAAGGTACCGGTTTGGTTTTACAGAGATCTGTGGTTCTTGGCACCTCCCAGGAGCTTCCATCCCCATTGGAGCCAATGCTAGTGTCGCTATCTTCATCCCTCCATCAGTGATCAAATTTCTCTTTTGTGCATGCATATTAGGTGTCCCAACTGATCAGTTGCATTCCATTAGGTCGTGGATCAACTAATGGTAGTGGTTCATTGTCAATTTCCCTCATGTCATTTACCTACTGGCCTATTTTCAGGGCATTTACAGTCATTTTTTGTCATTACATTTGGAAAAATCATTTTTAGGGTTTTAGGTCTCATTAGGTCTAGGGTTTTGCCACCATGGTCATGAAAAACTGAATAAAGGGTTAGCAAGCACATGAGGAAGTCTAATAAGTTCACAAAATCGAAATTTCAATGATGATATGCTCAATAAGTGGTTTTTACCTCAAAACTCTATTTTGAGGTGAAAACAGAGTTTTTATTTCTATGTACAATTTTTTTTGTAATTTAATATTTTATTATATGTAAGAAGTTCAAATTTGCTACCCTTTCTCACCTTGCCAACTCTAGCCACTGCAGACAAAAGCAAAACCAACAATGCATCAGTTTACCAAGTGATTAAGAAAAGTAAATTCCAATGAAAAAACAAAGCTCAAGACCAAAAGTGACTTTGACATTACAAAAGTGGGTTTGGAATAAGTAAAAATTAAAAGTCATTCATATTTAAAGTGAAAGGAGTGACATTTGTCATTTCATTGTGCAAAATACTCTTCGAGAGCAAAAAATCGTGATTTGGAGGAAAGGAGACAAAACACCCTATTTTTGAAAGTATCTTGGCATGGAGCTACACATTAGAGGTAGTGCGCTTCGCATCAGGCTGGCATTGTGCATCCGTGGCTTTCTTGCAATGTTATTTTGCACGGGCGCTGCGCATCAGGAAGGCACTGCACATTGGGCCCAGTGCGATGCGCATCAGCCTAGAACTTACTAAATCACTCCAAATCGTGCCATAACCCTCAAAATTGCTACATTTTCATGCTACAAGTAAGTAATCATCATCCTAAAGCAGAATTTGAGTTCACACTTTTGTTCTTCATCAGTCTTGCATGTTAAAAGTGAAACCCTAGCTTGTCTTCACTGTTTTCCATTCTATTGTGCAATTTTCACTCCACCATCACTAAAAGCATCATTAAACCATTTCACTCTTTTATTACCCTAACTCACTCCATTTGTCCTATGTTCCATATCCCACTCACCTAAAATAAATAATTCCCTTCACCAAACCCTAAATTCCTCACTAAACCCTAGTTTCTCCAAACTAGCCCCTTCATTCCCCAATTCCATTTCCCAAGAGTAAAATCTCTTCATACTCATCACCATTGTCCTATTTCATTACCATTTTTCACCATATAATCATCACACTATTTTCCAAGCACCATGGCAAGAAAAAGTGACTCAAGCTATGAAGAAGAAGCACAAAGTGACAATTCAATAGAAAGGAATGTACAACCTAGGAGACCTCACAAGGGTGGGAAAATAATCAGAGATGAGCCTATTAGCATTGCTGAACTTCTTACTTGTCCCCTTGCCACCACTTGTTTCAGATACCAATCTTGCTTTGAGTTTTGTGAGATGGTTGAGAGGGTTAAGTATCATCATGACTTAGCAAGGAAATTTTTCATCAACGTGGAGGACAATATGGTACACCTTGATGGCATCAATTTCACTCTTTCACCAGCCATTATTGCAGAAGCAAATAGGATGCCAGATTTGGGGGAAAGATGGAATAAAAGACAGAATATCAGCAAATAGCACTATGAAACCTACATCAAAACCAAATATCATAGTAAATTGGGCAAGGTGCTTCCTTTTAAGTTCTTGGAGGACCGATATGTTCCACTTATGAAACTCATCATCAAATACTTCACATGTGAGGGAAGGTTCTCCAAACTCTATGCTTATCATATTAGATTACTTATGCATTTCACGAGGGTTAGAATGATGAGTATTCCATATTTCATTTGCAGAAACATAGAGACGTTGACTGTGATTGCAAAGAAAAAACCATACCCACAGTAGCTCAACAACATTTATCACTTTGTTGTCATCAAGATTATTGTTTTGCATCAGCTCACTTAGTTGGGAGTGCCATGGGAAACCTTCATTGCCCATGAAATCTTCAAAGGGCCTCAAATTTTTGCAGAACCTCAAGAGGAAGGTGGACCTTCTGGGCAACAAAGAGAGAATGAAAGTAGAAATGAAGAGGCTCACATTCCTGTGTTTATAACTTATGAAAAAGGCACAAGAAGACTTTTTGCAGCTGCCAAATGAGTATTATCTCCAGTAGGGGTGGAAGGGGTCTCGTTTCCTTCACCAGATCACAGGCAAGTGCTATCTTCACCTGGTGTGAAAGGAGATTTTCCTTCTTCTTCAGTAGAACAGGTACAAGATAGAGGAAATCAACCATTGCATGATTAAGGGCCTTCTGAAGGCCAAGATAGGCATTTTATTTTGGTTGAGGAAGAGGACACTGATTTGGGCTCCTAAAGGTCAAGACTCAAGGATGTGGTCATCAAGGAGAAAGAAGCTGAGATCCAAGCCTTATCTCTTGAACTTGAGAGGGCTAAATGGATCATTAATTACCTTGAGCAATAGAATAAACATTTGGAGGAAAAACAAACAATCATGGAGCTGCAAACCATAAGAGAAAACCGGCAAGTGGCAAAAAGGACGAAAATCAAGATGACATCACTAGAGCAAGAAATAGAGGTTGACTGAGAATCATAATTGGAAAGAGTGAATATCCACCTTGAGAAGCTACTTGATAAGGCTAACAAGGAGAAGAACACGTTCTACAACATCACTTATCACTATTTGGCCTGGAACAAAATTTGCACGACAAGGATAAGAAGACTAAAAGCCAAGTTAAGGAGAGCCTTAAAAGCCAAAAAGGAGCAAGATAAACTTCAAATCTTGGCTGAAGCTTCCTTGGCTCAACAAAGCAATTGATAAAATTACCTCTTGCCAATTTTGAAGCAATTTCAAGAAAATGTTGTCCTTTCATAAATTTTAATTACAAAACACAGGAAATTTCCTCTAATGTGCACCGCCACTGGCGCTGCGCATTGAGCTGGTTGGGAATTTTGGAAAATGGCTTGCATTTTTGGATTCCACATCAAAATATTCTAAAACCCAGAAAGTTTCATGAATTTTGGAGGAGATCTGGGTCACCTAAAGGACAAAAAACATCTAAAAATTGCTCTCTCTGCCACTTTTTGGACCCACAGGAAGCAGTCTTGGGAGAACTGATCTTTGAAGGGGCCAATGGACACTAAATTCAAAAATTCGCATTGTCCAAGAAATTAGACAGACATAGCTTTCCAACAAGCCATCTTGGATCTAATTTGGTGAAAGGGAAGTCCTTCAAACTCAGCTTGGAAGTGGCACTACGCATCAGGCTAATGGCGCTGTGCATCAAGCAAAAGTTTACCAATTTTGCTTAAAAACTCAGATTTTTGCCGAGTTTTCTACCAGTTTGACTTTTTCTTCTCTCATGGTCAGATTCATGATGTTATATGATGTAAATTAATATACTATTATGTAAAAATGATCAAAAATGACATATGGAGGTATATACATCAGTTTTAGCTGGTTTTGAGTTGAATGAATTAATTTCCATAGTTCTAGAGGCAAGTTGTTCCACTACCTATTTTTTAGTTCCTAGTTCAGATCTTATTGAATAGCTCCTTGAATCATGGATTCAATCCCTGATGGCTAGCACAGATGGTTAGATGCCTATATATTATACTTTCTTAGTCATTTGTCAAGGTTGGACTTTTGTGGATGCATTGAGCACTATTGTACATCACTTGTGCAGTTTGGCAAGGAAATAAATCAGGGTTTTGCAGCATTTTGTGGGATGCTTGTGGCCATGTGAGTTAGCATTGTTTTCTTCTCTGTAATTCAATTTATCTTATGTTTATGTGTGCCATCATCTCTCTTATTCTATAATAACTAAATGAATCAAGTGTAAAGGGTAAAATCCGTTGGTGTTTCAGTGCTCTGCCTTGGGGTTTATTTAGTTTTAAAGTTTTTGATTGTTTGAAGAGGACTCATGAAATTTGCATGCCCTCTCCAACTCCTCACCAGTTTTTATACTCGCCATTACATTCATCTCAAAGTGCTAAAACACTTGCCTACCTCAGCCCATAGAAACCTCTGCAAATCTGTGTTGATTTCCCAGACCCAAAGCTGCCTTCCCCATCTGATCTAGCAACCAACCATAAAAATCGATAAAATTCCTCTGAGCAAACGTACCTAGTCTAAAATTAGTATTTATGTCAGTCATCTCAAGCCTTTCTTGATATATTTTCATTGAGATTGACAAGGAGAGAGCCCTCTCCCGACCTGGTAGGGCTAGCTACCAGGTTAAGCATGGTTTGATGTTACCCTAGACCTGCCTTTCTCAGCTTGAGGTAGATTTAGGCCCTAAAAGTGGCTTCATGTGAGTCCATGAAAATTGTGGTAGAATAAGTCATGTTGTAGACCAACAGTTTTCTAAGGTTATGTTGTAGACTTCACATTCCAAACATATTAACCATTAAATGGCCATCAGATTCGAAAACCTTTAAACATAAATTTTGTGAATAAAAATTCTGTAAACTCCAAATAAAAAAGATAATTTGGTTAAAACTCAAGATATTCCCTCTAAGGGAAAGCCAAATACAAACCACACAATGTTAATACAAGCATAAAGTCCCTGTGAGAAGGATGCTTCTTTGCAGCCAAGTCCATGGGGCTTGATGAGAGGTATTCCCAAGAATCATTAGAGTTTTAATACCTTGGTGACTAGTATTTGACACTCTATGGGGTCATGTTAATATATTTTATTTCCAATAGGTGAGGCAATATTGTTACTTACATGGAGTTAGCATCATCATAACCATGCAAGAGTCACCACACAAAACTCCAAATGATGCATGACAAAAAAATATGGTCTTTTAGTTAGCTTGCTACCTTGAAGCAAAGAGGCAAAAGTAGGGAGAGTTGAGATTTGAGACAGCCAAAGTTCTAGTAGCATGATATCTTCATATCCAATTTCTCTGTCAGCAATTGCTTCACCATTTTCTCCAATTACTTCGCTATTTTCTCTTTGAGTCTTAACAAAATATAACAGTGTTCTCTAAACATTGTTATCCTAGAAGATATCAATAAATTCTTTGTGGGGCCTTCCCTCTGAGCCATTTTGTAACATCCTAACAAATTAATTTATGGTGGAACAATTAGGTGTGGGAAGAAAAAGATATTCCTCCATAGACGTGATAAAGAGAGACCTTCCCTCTATTGTGATTTTTGTAAATATGGATTGTGTGAAATTTTCCAGCATATGCAACCCCTAAAATAATGAAACCAATCCCAGTCTATTATGGGGTGTAGGTGCTACTAGAATTTTGTTATTGTCATATGCTTTTAACATGAAGTAGAAACTATGTCTTGATTTAGGCAGTTTCTAGTCATTCTAGAAAACTTGATAAAAATGTGAAGCCGTTCAAAATCTTCTACTTGCAAAACAATTGTATTTTAGGCTATTCTAGAAACACCCCAATCATACATACTTGTTGGTTCATATGTTTAATGACAATTTCCATCTAATGCTTCCATTTTCAAACCTTAAAAGTAGAAAAATCTTTATTAATGTAAACCTCAATCAAATTGATAATTTGGAACCACTATCAAACATCCTAAAACAATTATTGGTAATGTTAAAATTTTAAATAAAAAGAAGAAAATTTAAGCATTTAACATTACCATTAATCACATAGGATTATTAGGGCCTTGTGGTTGAATATTAGGCTTCCCTGTTCATAAATTATTGCTTTTCTTTTTAAATTGTGTTCCGAGGGTCCTTGGTTGCAATGTACAGAACTGGCCAGCCTTATATAGAAAAAAGCCCTTTTCGTGAAAAAATACCAATTTGGTATAGAACCAATAGGTTTCATACACCCTACATTTGAATTAGGCTACCCAGTTCATAGATTATTGTTTAAAAAAGCAAAAAACAAAAATTACATTCAGAGGGTTCTTGGTTGCATTGTACAGAGTTGGCCTGTTATGCAAAAAGGCTGATCCAATATTGAACCAACCTTTTCCAATTGTATGCCACTAGTGATACCTACTAGTTCCACCAGTTTTGGTTTGGTTCTGATAACTCAGAGAGACACGATATGGGATGTTTCCCAAGAAATGGGGATAATTTCTATTTGTGGTGACACATGGGCACTTCCCCAAAAAAGTGGGGGTGCCTCCCCCCAATTAGCTTTTCCCAATGGCCTTTGTAAGAGGTAAAAGAACACAAAATAGTTTGATTGTTACAACTTACATGCAAATGTCAATATTTATTATGAACAATATCCCCTTTGCTGAGGACACTGAATTTTTCCACAACATTTCCTAAAATTTGGGGGATTTCTTCACTTGTCCCTGGGATACATTTACCCATCCTATGTTCTCGTGTCCCAAAAACATGGTCACAGGCTTACAAGTTCTTTGATACACTAACTTCTAGACAAACAATAGATGAACTAAAGAAATTTTCATGTTCATGCAAGTAAGACATGATAAATACCACATCTAAATAAACACTTGAACTACTAAAAAAATTTAACTCAACAACCAAGCAAAATTTTAGATTCTAGAATCAAAACAACAATGGTCAGCATTAAATAACACCCCTCCTCAAAATTCTCTAGAAAACCAGCCACCCATCTATCTGCATTTTTTACCTAGTCACTATGATGTATTCAAGCTCTTGTGGCAGCGATATGTAACTGCAAATATACATACTTTTCATTAATAAGATTGAAAACTTTCAAAAATCCAACAGAAGTAGAGAGTGATTCTGATAGTGGTCTACCTGCTAAAATAAGGAATCCAATCAAATAACCATGTAAATTAATTGAATTAATTTCCATCAACTAAAAGAAAGACTTCAAGTGAAAAGGTGCCAATCAAACAACATACCTTTTTCCCTACACGCTCTTGTTTTTCCTTCACCTTTTAACACAATTTATCTATGCTCATGTTGACCCTCAATTACTTTTCCTGTAAAAAACATAACAATATCGATTACAACATTATCATAACTATAAAGCTTATATTGCCATTGTAAGGGAGCACATGCCATCCTATAGGATGGTAAAGATAAACCCATAATTTATTTCCCAAAGGTACAAGTAATTTTAAGCACAAAATGTCACACATGATCAACATTAGAAACAGTTCAATCTGCATTTCTTGGAAATTTCCTTTAGAGACCAATTAATTGTTACTCACATAGAAAAATCACCTATTATGCAATCTCTCATAATCTGAAAAAACCATGCCATGTTGCTATAAACACTGTAAAAAGAATTTATAAGTAACAGAAGGCACCATCTGTATTGAGGAAAATGGCTACACAAGAAGTGCTGCGGAGTTATTTGGAGATTTATGATAAAGCTAATGATTGGAAGCCCATAACACAAATTTCCTTGTTACAGAGCATACAAAAACTCAAAAAATATATAGTTCAATGTAGTCGCAGACATAGATAATGAATATAACTTGAGGAAGAACAAAATTGAAGAGGAGGGCATGGCAATATATTATAATATAACACTACCAAACATCAAAAAACTACAACATATATCAATGTGGGACATAAATGGAGAAAGTTGAAGAAAAGATTGAAATTTGGTGCAGAAAGGAAATTTAGCTTTCATTCTTAATTATCTTTCCCATTAAGCAGTGCATATTAGACCTGTTTCTATTGGATAATCATGATCAATGATACCTAAGAGATACACTTTAGCATGTTGAGAAAAGATTGATGATATTAACCTTATAAAAAATTCTTTGGCTAATTTGACTTTCAAAAGTTTAGAGCACTTTATAAGGTCTCTGAACCTCACAGATGATATTTTTGATTAGTTGTTAGTTGGTAAATTTTATAACTTAATAACCCAAGTAATAAGTAGGTAATTAAATCTTTACATCTAGCTCAATTTCTCTGTGTTTTTTAACTTTGAACTTTTTGAATTTGAAAAGTTCAAAGTTGTGAAACATAGAATTTGAGATAGATAATATGAAAAGCTCAAAGTTGCAAAATACAAAAGAATTGTGATAGATGTAAAGATTTAAGTACCTACTTAGAACTGCAGTTGTGAAGCTATAAAATTTACCAATGAACAATTGTTTAGAGATATTATCTGTGAAGTTCTAAGGCCTTATAAAATCCAACTAATTTTAAGCTACAGCAGTAGACTAACCTTCACATAGCTGACTCCAAGGTCCTTCCTTGGGTAACCTTGAGCGAAGTTGCGCATTACATATTCACTGTAGTCTTTTAGCATGCACATTATGATATCTAATGTTGAGATACCCTCAGTATGTTTTGTTTCGTTAAATTTTCCAGTTGATTTGATCTGAAGAACATATGTTTTGAAAATTCTCTTAGCCCAATAATGATTGATGAAATCACCAATTCAGAGAAGTATAATATGAGTTACCTCAGAAATTACAACTATTACTTACATATTCATACACATCATTGCCTTCTCCACTTGCATTAGCATATCTGCATAAAAATAACATAAGAACATTTAGATAAAAAAAATGATTTGTTATCCAAAGGTACAAGAAGTTAAGAGTTGATTATAGAGGTTATGATCATTCCTGGCACCAATTGAAATAAATCTTACTTGCATACCAAACAAAATTATCATGCAAAAATATTACAAAAAATTCAATTCTTACATGAACATGGAAATTGCAAAAACCCTTGTGGCTAATTAACTGTTATAGACATTTTTGGGCATTGCACCCCAATCATAAATGTCCATAAACTGAGGGCTCCTAAGTCCCTGAAAGTTTGCTTCACTACCTAAAGGAACAAGGTCAACTGATTACATCATCTCCCAGAAGTTCTCCACAAAAAACTGCTCAAAAATGGTCAAAACTTGACCATACTGAATGCCCAGTGCAGAGGGTACGATGCATATCACCTTCCCAGTCTAAAAGGGTGCGATGCATACTAGATGGACCCTCTGTATGGTGCGATGGGTGAGAATGGACAAATGGTAGGGACAATTTGCGAGGTGGAAGATCATGGAATCTTCCAGAAACTTCCCCTCTGACACTTTCCTCTCTGATTTCGACCAGGGATGAGTAAGAGACCATCAATCTCCAAGTGGAATCAACAACTATCAGAGAGAGGACACTAATCAAAATCCCAGAAGCTGACTCACCCCCTACAATCATCTGTATATGGATCCCTCATCATAGAGATCCAGAGGATGGAATCTTGTATCTTGTAGAGAAATGTTGTTGGTTTTCTGCTGTAACTTCATAGTGTTGAGTGATCTAAGCTTTACTTGAGGTGAAGAAGGGCTTTCTTGCTGGAGGATGATGCTGAGTCAGAACAATTGGTTGTAATCCTCTTGCTATTCTTGATATTAATAAAGCTATTCAAGTTTCCCTCCACATTCGTGTATGTTTGATTGTATATGCATTTGTGTGGTTAATACATATCTGGTCCTATGTTATTTATGAATATAGATCTCTGTTATTCGATAGTATTATGTTGCTTTGGTTCCACAGGTGCTCTCTGAAGCTGTGTAGACAAAGAAGGAGCAGTAAAGTTCTATCGAGAAGGAGAGGAATCGAGCAAGGAACCAAGCGCAAGACAAAGGTTGGTGTCCCCTGTTCCCCTCTTGTCTATTTTTCATAAATGAAAACAAAAGTAGTTTTAACTTGTTTGTTTTTAAGATAGCTACCAGTCTTAGTGGGAATAGCAGCTCTAAGTAGACACTATTCCTAGTAACAAAATGGCGACTCCACTGGGGAACGAATTGATTGTTTGTTACTCTATTTTTGTTTGTTTTATAAACTTACAGACGGAGCCTGATGTCAAGCCAACAAGCCTTCGAACTAAATTTTCTATGCAAATGCAAAGTAGATCAATGCTGCTTCAGTCTATCTCTAGGTTTTGTTTATAAATTGAACAATCGATCTGCAAACACTCTAATTTCCCTAAGTGGTGGGTCTACTAACCTCTTTAGATCAACCCTTGTGATTTATATTTACTGAACATCACTTAGTTGGCCTAAATCCCTGAACTGAACTGCAAATTGTGATCAAAGACTGGATAAAAGTCTCGCACTGGTACCATCGCACCCTCCCTTCAAGGCAGTCTGTATGCATCGTACTTTCCGTCTACAGTAGGTGCGCTGCATACTGGATTCCCTGTGTGATAGGTGCAATGGTCAGGGAAGGTTAACTTTACCTTCAGACTTTGGTTTTTCTTCGCTCGTTTCAGTGCTATTAAGGAGTTTTGCTGTCTGTGGTTGGTATATCTCTGTGGAAACCCCTTTCTCTTCCATCATTCCACCTCCATTGTGCAAAGAACTGTAAGTGTTTTTTATGTATTGTGCACCATTTTCAGTTCTCTTTTACAAAGAAGTAGCGTAATCAGATTGTCGTTTCTTGATCTGAAAGTGTCGCAAGTGTCGTTTTCAGTCATAGAAGAGAATCCCGTTATTCTTGATAGTCGTTTGTACTGTTACTCTTGTATTTCATTTGAATTAGTAGTTTTTCAAGTGTCGAAAACAATTTTCATTTCGAAATCGCAAAGTGTCGTCCTCATCTTCATTTCATTTTGAAAAAGAAATTTGTTAGTATTGTCGCTTTGGAAAATAATTCAAATTTTCACTTAGCGTTCTTCTTGTCATTCATACATTAAGAAGGCTGAAAACAAATACATGCATGTGCATTTGCATTTATACTACTTGGTTTGATTTAGGACAGTGCATTTAGTGTGTGCTCTATGCTCTTTTGTGAAAGACCCTCAGTTCTCTTTCCTTAGTAGCTAGGATTTTCATTGCCTAAAGAAGATTAAACATTTCTTTATCATCTTAGACTGCATTTTAGGAATTGTATACACATCACAAGGTGAACCCGAAAGGCAAATTTTTAAACAAGATCAACTATAAAATAAATTTAATGAATCCAAAAATGCTTTGGAACCTCGCGCACAACATCTAGGAGTCTAGGCTAGAGACATATTCTGGCGTCGTAAAACCTGGTAATTGTTGTTTTCATTGTTGGTTGGGTGATTCCTCCACTTTGAGACGACAAGTGCCAGTACGGACTTGTGCTCCCACGTACCGTCGAGTATATATTGGGATACCACAATAGGCTACATCCATTATCCTTAGAAAGTCGTGTCTGCCGCCCTATCGATCGCAATGCACTGAACACAACATTTGGGAAGATTGACTGCCATACCGTA
Source organism: Pinus taeda (assembly GCA_000404065.3). Lineage (NCBI taxonomy): Eukaryota > Viridiplantae > Streptophyta > Pinopsida > Pinales > Pinaceae > Pinus > Pinus taeda. The sequence continues at coordinate 33,364 of APFE031206397.1, forward strand.
AAAATTATTCTGCAGTTTTGCAATTGGTTTGGTAATCCTTCTACCTAGATTTCCAAAGAAGTCTCTTTCATTCCTTTCTAGACTCCTTAAAGGAAAAGGTCCATCTGAGCACTTGTCACTTCAGGCTCATTAAAAATCGAAGGCGACTAGAGTCATCTTTTGTTTTTTCTCGACTCTTAAAAATTGAAAAAACAAGTTGTGTCAAAGCATCTAAAATTAATTTAATTCGGAAACATTTTACCCCTTTTATTTTTAGTTAATCAAGTAATCCACAATCGTGGAAGAAATTCAATCAAAACCCCGTCGTTCGCGGAGACTTACGAGTCAACCGTCGTTGACTTCGGAAACGAAACTATTCCAGAAAAAGCAAACTCGTTTCACCGGATCAAAGTCCCCTAGGTTGCTTGGGGCAAGTACTCTGACATCCTTAGAGACTCTGGTTACTCCGAAAATTTCTGGTATCCCTGCCTCTTAGAAGAAATTCCGCAACAACAAAAGGACACTACAACTGATCCTAGTGTGACAGTAAACCCTTCTATTCCTAAACCAGCTCCATCTATAGCTAATTCGGAAGGTGTTACTCCCCAGATGTCTATTTCTACAGAACTAGTATCTTCTTCGGCACCAGAAATATTTTACAGACCTGACGGTCTACCTCTTCCTCCTGGATTGATTGCCATAGAAGAGATTGTGGAAGATCCTCCAACTAACACTGCAACACAATTTGGAGCTGGGATCACCCTATATCCTTCTTCATCAAAATTTATTCTCCCGCCATCGGAAGTTCCTAAAGAATCGCTAAGGAATCTTTTGGATAGGCTTAATATGTCTGAACAACCGTCGACATCAAGGACTTTGTCACCCAACACAGCAGTAGCAGAAATTCTTGTTGCTACTCCGACAATATTTGCCGGTGTGCCATCTGTCCCAACCAACTCTCAATCGCTGGATGGAGTCCATCCAGGGGCTATTTCGACAGTATGGACTATTCCCATTTGTTCGTCCGGAATTGTATCTGGAATCTCTTACGTTGAGTCTCGACAAATTGATCCTTCACAGTGTCAATTTGGGTAAACCGGTCCCCAAAGGCAAATCATTCCTTTGAGTACTGGATTCTCGTCGTATGGAGGGCCATATATCCTTTCATTGCCTTCTTCAGAAGGATAACCATGCGAGATTTCACAAAAAAATTTAGGTTATGTTGGAAATACAATTAGCGGTTGGGTGCCAATCTTGCCTCAACAACCAAGAGTTGTATACTCAATGCAACAAAGTTTACCTATGACAAATATCCCCACTACGCTGGCTATTATGGCGGTATCGCAAGTACAAGCGTTGTCAGTTGTATGCCAACCTCAAGTTTCTCAGGTTATAATGCAATAACCTCTTGTACCTATGACACAACCGCAATCACCAACTAGTGGAATGACATAGGTTCAAACGGGGACCACCACCCCCCATCTTGGTCAAACAATCAATACTGGACAACAGCCCATGACTTCACAGCCATGGTTGGTGCAATACCAACAACCGCAATTCCAACAAGCTTACCAAGGATATGAGCAACAAGTCTTTGCAAGTAATGGGCAGCCGTATCAACCATATCATAATGGTTATGGCCATCAACCTTACCAAAGTTACCAACATCAAATGCATTATGCTGGTATGCA
>APFE031206405.1:0-11201 GCA_000404065.3 Pinus taeda
GATTTTAGTGCTATGGGTGAGCCCCCTTTCTTTATTTGGTAAGGTTTCCTCTTGATTTTGGGGCTTATTTTTCTCAATCACCTCTTGAGGCCTTTTGCTTGAATTGGAATGTACAGATGATGTAGCTTGTGGGTTTTGTGTATGTTTAGTAACTTCTTCAATTGTTACTTCCTTAGTGAGTGAATCAGTTGCATTCATTGGTTCTGTTACTATGGCATTCTTGGGCTGCTGTCTGCCCTTGGTTTTTTCAGGTTGTGTGATGTTTACAGTCCTACTTCTTAGTTTGTATTGTTTGTGGACCTCATAGACAGCGGTGTCATAGCCTTGTTTAAAATCAAATGATTCACCTGACTTTGTTTGGAACTATTTACTGTCTTCTTGCTCATGATCTTCTTGGCTTAGGAAGACATGGTGCTCATCATCAAGGCCCATTAGGTTGATATGGGTGTCATCCACTTGTTCTTCTGGTGTGGATGTTTCAGCATAGTTTTCTTGAAATGGAGGTCTTATTTCTGGATCACTGTTGGCTTTGCCCCCACTAGGATTTTGGTTCCTCCTAAAGTTTGGATTTCTGTTAGAGTTATTTGGTGCTTCCCATGAAGACTTTCTTTCCACAGACTCTACCCTGTCGCCCAACCTCTTCATACCAGAAATTATGCCATCTAATTTTTGGTCAAAGGCTGAGGGTTCCTCCTTAAAGGCAACTCTCTTTTCTAATCTAGCCCTATTCCTCTTAGCAATTAGGTTTGCCTCAACTGTCACAGCAACTTTCTGAGCTTCTTCAAGGGTTTGAGGGGCTCTTTCTTTTAGCTGGTAAGCCATGTCTGGATCAAATCCATCTGGAAATTTATATAGGGCCAAATCAGGAGGGGGTCTCAGGTTTTGAGGTATTGCATTATATACATTATTAAACCTAGCACAGTATTCCAGAACTGTCTCTTGAGGGCCTCTTTTAATCATGTCATATTCCCCAAGTATATGTAGAGGATCCTTCTTTTTCTCCCATCTGTTTGTGAAGGATTGGTAAAGCTCGTCAGGGTTATTAATGGTGTTTGCAGGAAGTGATCTGAACCAGGTTCTCACATCCCCTGTTAAGCTTTGGACAAATATTCTCATCCTTATAGTGTCATCATCTATCTCATAATTTTCAAAATGATCTTGCATTCTCTTAGCATGCTGAATAGCAGTATAAGGGCCAGTGGAGTCAAAATATGAGATTTTGGCTTGATAATCTTGAGGTAAGGCCACAGGATTAGCAGGTAACTGCAGAGGTACATATCTCATAGCCATGTTGGCAAGATTCTGAGGATTGAACAGAGCAACTGGGATAACAGGGGCAGTGGGTACCACAGGGATAACAGGTATAGAGGGATTAAGAGTGTTGGTCAAGGGAATGTGTATAGGGGAAGAAGATGTGGGCGGGGGGCTTTGTGATGTTGATGGAGAGCTAGGGGAATTAGGAGTGGAACGGAATAAGATTTTGATTGGAGTGGAGATAGGGTTAGGGTGGACTGTCTCTGGACTAAAGTCAGCAAGGTTACCTTGTTTCTGTTGGTTCCTAATTAGTCTAGGGATTGTATTGGGATTGTCAAAGACAGCAGGAGGGTTGGGATCAGGATTAGCCCTAGTGTGCCGAAGACCCTTCTTGGGAGCCAGTTTCTGAGCTAGTCCTTTGAAATTTTTCTGAAAGGTATGCAGAGCAAGGACTGGACAGGAGCTCTAAAAGATTATGTGTATCTGTATAGGGTAAAAGGAGGTCTGAGTCAGCTCTACCTTAAGGCTGCAGATGTTTGTATGGGAGCAGCTTGAAGGTTTCTTGACTGATTTTCAGATTTTGAGTGTGATTTATTGGTAGATATACATACCTTTAGACCCTGAAGTTCCCCAGTGGAGTCGCCATTATGTTATCACTCAGGTTCTTCCCTTTGACTCCCAAGGGAATGGCAGCCGAGGTAACCACTGACCAATCTTTTAGCTGCAAGTCCTAGTCTACCTGCAACCAGAGAGGGCTCTCTCTTTATAGTTTTAGCTTTGTTTGATGAGTGTTTTAGACTAGTTATGATGCACTGTTTGTTTGATTTTGGTGGGTTGATGATTCTCTTTAGAACTGAAATACAGACTTACTGGACAGTTTGTTCCATTGGGTAATGGAGTTGAGATATTTATGCTTTAGGAAATTGATATGTGGAGACAAAGTGTTGCTGCAGAGCAAGTTAGGCATGTGTGAAAACAATATATCAGATTTGTTGATGGAATGGTGGAACATTAGTAAGTGATAGGCAATTAAGAATCTTTCACTATGCTAATGAAGAAAACATGGAAGTAATGCTTGAGAGCAATTAAGAATTCTTAAACAGTATTCACCATGTTAGGATAAGTTTAAATATGAGCAGTTAAGAATTCATATCTATGGCTAATCCAACAGAAAACATATTTAGAAAATAGAGATTGAGCATAGGGTGTTCGGACAAAATCCTAGGCTATTCTTTTTCTCTATTTACCGAGATTATGGAAACATGAAATTGGGGAAATAACAAGAAACACATACACAGTTAGAAGAAACTTATTGGTTCAGCAAATGACACAGGAATTCTGCAACAACACAGAGCTTCTACATATCCATCTCAGACAGTATTGACACCAGCAATCTCCATCAACAATTTTATTATCAAAAGTCCTCAATATACATCAGAGTTCTTCAGAAAGAATTCTCTTACAACCGACCCTCAGTGCGTTATCTGAGGGGATATTTATACAAAAATAGGGTATGAAAATATCTTAGTGGAGAGTTATGGTGCAATAAATTGCACCACCAACTCTCTTACAAAAAGTAAATGATACATAAATGTAACTTTAAAGGTTGAGATAGCCGACATTTCTTTGTCAGACAGATTTGACTTTTGGCTGCAAAAAGTAGGTGGTAACAGTGCTTTAAATGCTGTGTTTATTTTGGCTTGATATTCTAAGTGGATTGCTGAGTCACCTGTATGCTGCTTGCTATACCTGTGTGCTGGCCTGTTCTGCTGACCTGTTCTACTGACCTGCACTGCTGACCTGTATCAAAAAAGGTAAACAAGCAACGCGGATTTATCTAGGCAAAATTTCCAACATTGCTTGCCACCAATCAGCCGGGGGCAACTGATGTCTCCTCATCTTTACCACTGTCTCATCTGCCTCTGTAAGTCTATAAAAATTGGGAGGCACCTCAAATAGATGATTAATCTCATGTTCTATGAAAAATAGATTCTCCAGCTTGTCATAGAGGGTCTGCCCAGATGGAGGCCCTGTTTCTTCTGTGGAGCTGCTGGAGGCTGTGATCTAGTTTTCCACATAACTATTGACCCTTGTCATATATTGCTTATAAGGCAGCAGCTGTCCTGTACCAGTTATTAGGCTTGGGAGTCCTTTGTCCTGCAAAATAGCCATCTTGGCTCTGAACTCATCTATTTCTTCCTTCATTTCTTGGCACTTCCTCTCCAGTGTCTGGGTAAAATTCTTCAATGTTAGTACCTTTTTGGCACTGAGGATTGTCTCTGTTCTGCTGGCTATTTGTAAAGCAGCCAGTTCTTCCCTAGTGCGGTTATTGAGGAAGTGAATCATTTTGTTGGCCTGTTCAGGCATTATTCCCAGGGTTGTCCTGGCTCTCTGAATCTCTATGTGAGCTATTTCTATCAGCTCTACCTGTTCAAAAATGGCTTGAATGGACCTCCATTGGTCCTGCATAGATTTGCAAATCTTGGCCCAAATAATTCTTTTTATTTCTGCTAGGGTGTTGCCCAGCATCAACTCCTTTTCTAAAGTTTTTACCTTGGCCACCAAGGCTTTTATTTCCCTCTGTTTTTCTGCCACAGTCATTTTTGACTTATCATAGTTGTCCTCCAGCTTGGCCAGTTTTTCCTTGGCAGCATTTATTTCTGTGACCTGGCTCTCCAGCTCTTTGACAGCCTTCATCATTTCTTCCATGCTTAGGCTGGATTCTGCTGCTGCTGTGGCTTCCACAGTTGCTCCAATTGCTGATGTGGCAGTGGTAGGTGCTGGAGCAGTAGGAGGAGCTATTGTTATTTGAGCTGGAGGGGCAGATTGGAGGTTTGTGGAGGTCTGTGGTGGCTGGGAGGCAGATTCCCCTTGTTTGTCCTGCATGGCTTTTTCCAATTCTGCCTCCATCTGCACTATCCTCTGGTTCATGACCAGGAGTAATTCCATAGCTTTATCCACCTATTTTTCTTGGACAAGCTCTGCTGTGTCAGGATGGATAGTAGGAGGCAATTTTGCCTGCCTCCTTAATGCAGCTATGTCATCCTCCTTTTTCTTTATAAGGGCCTTGACACCCTTTGGATCCTTTGGGTCATGCCCAAGATCAACAATTATATCCTCCAAAGTTTTTATTCTGTTATCTTTGGCAGAGGAGGACAACCTCTCCAAATCAAGCTGTCTATTGGTGTTTTTCAATGATTCTTTTAGCTGATGGGCCAGCATTGCCCTATCAGCAAGTGTTGCATACACCATTTCCCTGGTTTGCTTGTGCAGCTCAATTTGATCCATGGGGTGTATGTCTTTGGCAAAGACCTCTAGATTAGTCTTGTAGTAATCAGCTGGGGTCTTTGGGTGTGGAACTCTGGGTTTCAAATGAGTGAATATCATCTTTTCTTCCTTGAAGTCAAAGGCAACCATCAATCTTTGTTTCTTGGATGGGGTTGTGTTGAGGAACTGCTCATATAGCTGCACTATTAGTAATTCATTCTGAGCTTTGATCTCCATGAAACCCTCTTTGACTGTGGCCGGCTTCTGGCCCTGCTGTCTGGAGGAAGATACCTCCACGGTGTGCTGTTGAGGCTGTTCTAGTTGGACTGAGCTGGTGGCCGTCTGTTGGCTTGCTTGCCTTTCCCTGTTTTGGCTTTCTTCCAGCTCTTCACTTATGTGTCCTTCAGCTTCAGGGTCTGTCCTTGGCCTCTTGGCCTCCGGTTGCTGCAATGACCCTGTGGGAGGTGTGATTTCTTTTCTGTCCCTTTTCTTCCCTCTCTCATTATTTAGAGGGGTCTGCAATACTGGGTTTTGAATTTGTTCAGTTTGCAGGGGAGGGGCCTGTGTTGTTTGTTGGTCTTTTGAGGCACTAGGCTGCCCTGTTTCTATCTCTTGATGCTCATCCATCTTCTCCTTTCCTTTTGCAGTTGTTGCTGGAGCTTGTTGGATGTCCTGTGTTGTCTGTGCAGTAGAGGTGCCTTCTTCTGTTTGGATTGTTTGCTTGAAAACCTGTTGACAAGAGTCCAAGTCAAGAGTTTTTTCCAGGTCTTTTACATTTTTCTCCATTAATTCTTCCTGAGTCAATTCTTCTACTATTGATCCAGGCACCCATTCATCCTGATTAGCAAACTGTTGTACTTGAGAGAGGGGGGTGTGTTTATAGGCGTGCAGCCTGTATTTGACTCTTCTTGCACTTATGAAACCTTCAGGGTCATAAGGGACCCACCAGAAACTCTTCTTGAGTTTAAGTTGATGCCCTAGTATTTGGTCAGCTTCCTGCCAACCATCCTTTTTGTTCATTGTGAATGGGCCTAGGTGATCCCTGAATTTCAGGTTGGCCTTCTTCTTGGCACTGTGAAAGTGTGTTAGGTCAGAGTTTATCAGTTGCCTATAGTACTCCAGAGCAAATAACCTCATAGGAACGTACTTTGGGAGTCTGTATGGACAGAGCTCACAGCCATAAATTCTGATGACAGAGTGGTTTTGGTACAAGTACCAGTCACCAATTTTGTAGCTTCTGGATAACTGCAAAATCTTATGCATATCCTTGGATAGTCTGGCAGGAGGAGTCCTCTTTAGCAGGCAGATGACTGGATATACAAATTGATCTATGAATTCACAGTATGAGTAGGGGGAATCCTGGACCTGGTGGAAGACTGAAGACCAGAAGATCACAGACCTTCTTTCCCCTTGTGAGTCTAGCTTCTTGTTTGAGCATTGGAAGCTGTCTGTCTGATAATACAAGAATAAGTGGTAAATGTATGAGGAATATTTGAATATTGCCTCCCTGTCCAGTCTTGTCAACTGATCATGTATCTTGATGGCAATGTACTTGGCATAGTTGTATTTGATAGCAGGGGGCTTCATAAGGCTGTATGCAGACAGCATGACCAACACAGTTATGTCAACATGTTCATTGGTGGTGAACCCCAGCACGGAGGTCACCATGTCTATCAACAGCTTGCCCACTTCATTGAAATCTTTATATGAGAAAGGGGGTGGCCCAGAGGGCTGGCAGTCTGCCTTCATGAATTTTCTGGCTATGGCTTCAATGTCTGGATTAGAAAGTCTGGAGCCCATATCTAGAAAATAGTCCATGGAGAAAGGGTACAGCAACTGGGTCTGTTTGTAATTGAGCATCTGGTTGATGGAGTCTGGAGTTATGTAGAAGAGGATGCTCCCAGATGGAGACCTCACAACCCTGAGCTTCTGGTCATAATTCTCTGCACACAGATGGATGATTTCTGGGAATATATTGACAGAAGGCAGAAAGTAAGTGGGCAGATTGGACTGCCAGACCCCATACAGGTCACTGCTGTCTAAGTGAGTGTTCCTCAATTGACAGTATGTCTGCAAATGGTTTCTTTGTGCCACAAAATCTGTGATGAGAGCATCATCATCCACCAAAGGTATAGCTTCTAGCTCTCTGTTGGGTGGGTTAATGGGTAAAGCATCCAGAGCAGCTGAAGCTGCCATTGTTTTGGTCTTTGCTGGTAGCTTTCACTATGCCTCAAGCTTGGTGTGAAGGGGTCTACTGCTCTCTGTCTGCAGTGAGCAGTTTTGGAGGTTTAAGGGCTGTCACAGGCTTAACTACTCTGTGGGGCACTCTGTTTTAATACAGCAGAGTGTTTTCAGCTGGATAGCTGGTCAATTGCAGAGGTTTTGTTTATCAGAGGTGAAGGAGGATGCAATGCAGTGCTTCTAGCTTGTGGCTGGGCTTTGTAGCTGCCCTTTTGTGGAAAAATTAGGCAGAGATTTCAGCTGGTCGCAGGTTTCCCTGGAAGTTTTTCTGTGTAGGGGTTACAGAGGTCTCACTGGCAGCTTCAAGGGTGAATTTCAACCATATGGTTTCTTGAATTACAGTAGTATTTAAGCAGGAAGCAGGATTTACATGGAGAATGAGAGGGCAAGAGGGTGCCTGCGGCGAAATACCTGTTTGAATGGCGTATGGGCAGTTGCAGCGGTCGAAGTGGTTGGATTGTGTATGGTTGAGTCGACAATGGAGGGAGAAACAGTTGTAGCGGATGACTTTTTCTTTTTGACCGCTGGAAATCAAATTCCTCTTCAGCTGAGCTCCAGGTTGTTCGGCAGAAAATGTTAAAAAACAACGGTTTTTACCCCTTTTATGCATTTCGGGTGAATTGGCGCTTTTTTGTGATGACGTCATGCTGACGTCATGATGGGCCCAAGTACGGAGGAGATGACGTGGCAAGTGACGTGGATGCCTAGGTGGCATGGATGCCCAGGTGGCATGGCCATGGTGGCGGGGTAGTGAGAGCAATGCGTGGGGCCGAGTGAGGTGGAAGCACGACAGCGGTCAAAAAAGTGGGGTGACGTCATGCTGACGGAGGCGTGAGGTCAGCGTGAGGGGAAGGGCGGTAAATGGTTTCCCCGGCAGGCCCTCAGGCGGTAAGTGGTTTGGAGGGGGGGGCAGCGAACACATCCCGCGCCTGACGCGTGGCAGGGGTACGGCGGTAATACCGCCCATCCCCCGGATGCAAAAGGTCGGGCAGGTTCGTAGGCGGATCGACCGCCCACCGTTGGATGGTGGGGCGGGAGATCTGACGACTGGCGGCGATCTGGACATGCCGGCGGGTTTGTGCAGTGGGGACCCGCCCTTTGATTTGACATTTATTTTAATAAAAGGCGCGGGGGGGGGTAAAACTATAGTCTTTTGGGTTTTGTGGGTTTATTTGCCCGCGCGACTTAATTAACATTTGATTTTTTCAACTTTAGACAATGGGTCTTAGGGCGGAGAAGGGGAAAAAAGGGTTTTTTAGGGTGGGGAACCTTGTGTCATCTTTTTTGCGAAAGGGTTATGGGTAGGAGGGGTTTTATTGGGAATTTTTCTTTGCAAATGAGGGTTAAATGAACAAAATGAGATGGAATGAGAGGAGGTGACCTGGGAGGTTCATCAAAGTGACCAGGTGTCATTTTGATTTCCTTTTAAACAGACCATATGGATATAATGCCAGGGGAGGGATATTTATAGAAAATTTGGGGTTTATACACCATGGTGTTAATACTAATAGGGAAGGGTGAGATAGGGGAATTACATAGTAGGATTAGCTGTTAATGTGGGGGGAAAATATGGATGAGGATCAGTACACCCAAGTCCTTTTGAAAATAACTTAGTGTAAATGGTAGATCAAAATGAAAAGACTTTTTTACACAAGAAATGTGGCTTTTAAGGCCATAAGAACATGACAAAGACATAAACTTTTGTGCTCTGTACAGCTTGAGAAAGGGTGTTAGTAATGAGTGATATACAAATGAAAACATGGAAGTTAGTCATGCTCCAGTGTGTTGATTTTGCTGTAGATGCTTAGCAACTTTGGTCTTGAAAGAGGCACCATTTCTGCAACCCCATCTACCTACCCAACTATTTTGCCTAACATTTTCATTTCTTCTTGTAGGGTGCATTTAGGCTAGCAAACCCTTTTAAATGCCTTTTCTTTTACATTGGCTTTTTGCTCTCATTTTCTATTTAAGGCTACCCTTATTCCTTCCAGGCCCCAGATTAAACAGTTGGGAGCCTCAGCTTCTCTACCTAGCTACTGATCTGCCAAGATTTAACAGTTTGGACCGATTTCTTTCTCTATTCTACAACATGAAAATTGAAAACATGGCATGATCTAGTTTGGACTGTTGGATCATCCATCAAAATTGAGTTCCTATCAAGATTGAGACACACCTTGTCTCCTTGTGGAAATATGGGAGCTTTGCATTCAAAGCAGAGCATATTTGGACCTTTGATCACCAATCATGAAATATGAAACCTATTGGTATAGGTATCCAACAGTGGCTCCACATGGGGATGGTTTTTCTTTTTGAATGACCAAGAATAGCAGGTCAGATTGCCTTGGGTTTTGACTGTGTATGCCCACTTTCTCAGTTTTACTGCTTTGACATGCTATTTTGTACTTCTCTTCTTGGTGGTCCTCTGATTTCATTTACCTACTGCTGCCAGCTATCAGAAAACTGTAAGACATTTGTTTTTACATATATGAAAATATATACAACAGCCTATGTACAAGGAGAAACTCAGACTGCAATTATGGGTGATGTTCAAAGTAGTGTTTGAGCATCCTGCCATTGACAGGACCTTCATCCAAATTAGTTGCATCAAGATTCTGGAGAAAGTAGGTGTTATTTCCCTGTACTGCTTGAATGACAAATGGCCCTTTCCAAAGGGAATCAAACTTTCCATGCTTTCCTTTGCTTTCTCTCCTTGAATCCCACTTGAGAACTTTGTCACCTATGTTGAAATCCTCAGCTTTCGTTCTCCTTTCAAAATATTTCTTGAGCTTCTCTTGTAGGATCTGAACTCTGTTGTAAACTTGGTCCCTGGTTTGCTGTAGACATATAATTTGGTTCACTCTTCTCTGCATATCATTAGGCTCAGCTTGAATTTCCTGTAGTAGTTTCATGACAGGGATCCCTAGTGATGAAGGAAACTTGGCTTCTAGTCCATAGACTAACTCATATGGGCTAACCCCAATTGATCTTTTGGTTGTTAATCTATCTTCCCATAAGGCATTGATAAGTTTCTTGTGCCAATTCTTTTTGTTTTCTTCTAACACTTTCTTTATCATACTCACCAGGCTTTTGTTTGAAGATTCTGCCAAGCCATTTCCTTGGGGATAATATGCAGTAGAATGGCCCAAGGTTATGTGAAATTTATGACAGAAGCTGACCATCTTCTTGGATCTGAAAGCAGCAGCATTGTCAGTTATAATTTTATCAGGGAATCCAAATCTGGCAAGGATATTGGTCTCAAGAAACTGAATGATGGTGGAGTCATTTGATTGTCTGCATGGGATTGCCTCAATCCATTTTGTGAAGTAATCTGTCGCTGTCAGAATCCATTTATGTTGGCCTGAAGATGAGGGATTGATTTCTCCAATGAAGTCCAGGCCCCATTGCTGAAATGGTCTTTTTGTTGCAATAGGCTTTAGAGGTAATGGCAGTAATGGTCTCTTCCCTTCAAACACTTGACATTTATGACATGCAGTAGTGAATTTCTTGACATCAGAGAACACAGCAGGCCAATAGTATCCAGCTCTCAGTATTTTATCTACAGTGGACTTCCAATATAAATGCCCACCACAATCTCCTGCATGGAATTCTCTCATGATCTGATTTGCTTCATTTTCAATTAAACAGTTTAATAAGATTCCCTCATGGTTTTTCCAAAACAGGTTTCCTTCCATGACACAAAATTTTAAGGCTTTCATTTTTACAAACCTACTCTTAGTTCTAGACAGTCCTGGGGGAGCACACAGGTTTTTGCAATACATAGCAGATGTCAGAGTACCAGGGGATTGCTCAAAGCGCTACATTGATCTTTTGGAGTCGCCAGCTCCGGTTTCACTGTCTAATTGGTTAATGTCTTAGGGCTGGAATTTGTTTCAGACATCATTTGGCGCCAAGCCCTGCCCTTTTATGAGTTTTGTAGGTTTTTTCTCTATTCAAATTCCAATAGTTGCTATCCACTTGCCTCTTCTGCCTCGCAAGTTCTCTTGTGTAGTTATCTTTGACAATTGGGCTTGCAATAAGGCTATTATGTGGGAATAGAGGATGTAAATCCTGAAGTCCTTAATGGCTTTGACCAGGGCATAGGCCTGCTTTTCCATTATCTGATAGTTAAGGGGTGCATCTCTTAGAGCTTTGCTAAAGAAAGCAATAGGTTTTTCATTTCCTTGGTCATCTTTCTGTAGAATACTGCAGCAATTGTGTGTTGGAAGGCAAAGGAGAATATGATGAACTCTCTATCAAACTGGGGGTTGGTGAGGACAGGAGTTTGGGTGAGGGCAAACTTGATGCCTTCAAAGGCTTGATTTGTTTCTGCTGTCCACTTTACTTTTGAATCTTTTTTGAGCATGCTGTTGAGCAGTCTGCTTAGCTCAGCCAAGTTTGGGATAAATCTCCTCAGGAAATTGATTTTTCCCAAAAAGGCT
>APFE031206413.1:0-33451 GCA_000404065.3 Pinus taeda
TTTCACAGTAAAGGACCTGTTCTATTACAAACAGGAACGGACCGCTCCTCCTTAGGGTTCGCATCAAAAACTAAGTTGGACTCATCCGAAGCATGAGCTTACAAACAAGCATATGTTATCCTCCTCAAGCTTGTAAAAAATAAAGAGGTACTTGCCAGAAATGGTGGGGGAAAAATGAAAAGAATGAACCTATTTGATATCCTTTTGTCTCAGAAATAAAACCTTACTACCACTCTTGAACACGACACTTATTCATTCACCTGGGTTGGGAAATCCCTTGTCTCACAGTTGACCAAGATCATTTGACATCTTTCGCCGGGTTATGGGAGTCAACTTTGAATCATTCATCGCCAAACCATCTGTTGTGTCATTATGTGTTCAAGAGGTCTGTAAACAAAACATTCAACCGCAAAATACCTATCATTCATTATGTCATCGAGTCAGTCCTTGCAGCAACATTTCTTCAACTTGAACTATGATTTCATGTTGTGGCCCATCCTGCGACAAGTCGCTTTCTATCGACATCAGCACATTATCTAGAGAGTTGACTTAGAAATCGTCAGTACCTTGAGGTCTGCATATATCAATGGCAGGTTTCTCGCCTTCGACGTCAGTTTTCATCATTGACTTGCGATCGAAGGATTCCATGAAATGTTCGACACCGACTCATTCATTCACATTTCATGGATTGTGCTGGGTACTTTGAGAACCATTGAAATTACTGGTGGTCTATCTCATGCTTGTTAACAGTTTACATCATTGGCTGGTAATCAATTGGTTTCTACCATGTTCGACATCGACTCATTTTTTCACATGGCTAGAATCGTACCAATTCGGGAAGTAGAGATGAAGACCCTGGATCTAGTTTCCACCATCCAGGCTGCGAGGAGTTTTGTATTCATTATATTGTAGACCAATTATAAACATATGGTTGCGTCCATACTGTGTCTACACGAGTCTATGATTATGATGTACTATGAAAACATTCCTGTATCAGAGTAGTAGTTAGTCTGTTAGTTAAAGTTTTTGATCTGAGTATGGGAATGCCTACCTCAGCGATGATATAATCTTATACATGTATTTTGTGTTGAAAATTGTAGGTTCTAACTGGGCTCTCCACGAGATAATCCTCGAAATGATAAAGTACTTCACCCTTCCTAGATGATATAAAAACCCTTATCTATTACAGGCTTCGCACTTTAGGGGGCAATCTGTTACACTGAAATTTGTCACCATGACTCTCTGCAGTTAATATGGCTCCATCAATAGTCATATTATCCTCCTTGTCAAGCCTCATACCTCTGCTCTTCATGTCAAACTTCAAAAAGAGAGAAAGTCACTTAAAAACATGTTTATCTCTGGGTACGCAGGTTCTCTCTACCTTGCCTGTGTGTACACATCCCAAACACACTGTGCCTGCGTACTTGTACGCTCTGTAAGCCAAAGGATGGGTGCATACCCCTGTAAAGGTCAAAATGCGCGAGTTTCATCTTTAAAAAGTTACTTGTGGTCACTTCTAGAGCCTTCTAGAGAGTGTTTGACGTGTATTGAGCACCTCCAGATGGTTCATGCATCCCTATGATAGAGGAACTTATCCCATCAAGAGAGGAGCTACCCCATCCAAAAGAGGGAGTATCCCATTGATGTTGGAAGTGAATAACTTCCTCTAGAACACTATAAAATACAGGCATTGGGCCAGAGGAGGGAGAGGTTGAAAGCTGAACATTCCAAAGGGTAGATGCTGCTGGAATTAGGACTTCCTTGTAGAAGCTTGTGAGGAGAGATTACCATCCTTTCTTGTTTCATTTGAAAGTGGGTGAGCTTGTCAAAGTAGAGGAAAACTCTTGCTAGACCCTGGGAGGAACTTGCACAACACCAAGGCTCAGGTTGTAATGGTTTCTTTTTTGTTTCCTTAATACAAATAAGTCCATTCTTCTCAATGATTTGTTGTTAATGAATTTTTTCATATACTCCTTGGTCTATATGTTGAATATGCTTTTTTTTATGGAATATTCAGGTGTTATGTAATCGTTTGATTGTTAGTGTATGCAGGTTTCAAAGAGAAGGAGGAGCTCATCCGGATCAGAGAGGCTGGACTGCTACAACGAGCGTTGGACTTGAGGTAGGATCGGAAAACACTTGGTTTCTCATAGAATGATGTATGTTTAGAGAAGGATTGCTCTTAATTGTCTTGTTTGTCACTAGAGAGTCTTAGACTCCTAGGGAGGTTAGTTTTGTCCGCAAAAATAACTCTTTCCGCATGACACCCGCTATAAGGGAAATCGTCAATGTAAAGGGGCATATCATCCTAGTGTATAAAAAACTCAGGTTAGAACACTTGTCCAACTCTCCCTCCTCTTCCTCTCCATAGTAACTACCCCTAACAGCCCATCCTGGGCTCTTATGGGCCCCCATCTTGGATCTATACATCAAGATGGATAGTGTGTATCTTCTCAAAGAAGAATGCACATAGTATTGTACCAAAATCACAGTCACGATTCACTTGCCTCTTGCAAAGACTCAATTGTTGTTTCACGAACAACAACATCATCTGGGCTCGCCCATAATAGATCCCAGCCAAAACACTCTCAACTAACATCATCTACCCACGAGTGATGTGGTGGAACACCTGGCTACCCAAGACCCATAGCACATCTACAACAACAGCCTGTGATGCTGGCCTCTCTAGACCAACAAGCGGGATAGTCGTGTCCTTGACACGAACACCCTATCCGGTAAAGTAAATATCCGGTAATGTGAGGTCGATCTTGTGCCCTTGCACAACAAAGACCTCCTACTCTAGATCCCAATAGATCACAATTATTGATAGCAAGGGCTCAGTTTCCCTCATTAGTGGGTTCCCTACTAACTTGAGAACCCCATAAAGAGGCAATGCCCCTCAAATCGCCTGATCACCCTAGATCTCGGATCGAAGAGTATCCAAGTTGTGTTCACGCCAGTTGATTTTCAACTTTGTCATGCCTCCAAAACACCACATTTCTTTTCAGTAGAGAGAAGAAAACAATAGTTTGCACTGAGCAACCTATAACCCCCACCAGGCATGTAGACCAACCCTTCATCCAACCACAAATCACAGTTTTCAACCCAAAAAGTGAGAGCTTGTAGGCTTCCAGTTGTTTCCTATGAGCCAGGTCACACTTTTGGACCTAGAAAGTGTGATGCAACCATGAGCAAGGTCAAGGGCCTCTCAGGGAGCTGCGAGGTGCCAAAAATAAGGAAAGAAACCAATGAAATTGAAAATATGAGTAAGGCCACCTACCTGAAATTTGTAGATCATGATTCTGATGGTCAGTTTTCCTGCTATGATCTCCACAAGATTTAGGGCCTTTCCTCCTCTCCAAATTCACCACATCTCACTTAGCAAATGAATCCAAATTGGAGGGACAATGTCCTTTCATAGAAAAATCCCCAAATTTTCAATCACTCGTCGTGACTAGACCATATATTAGTTTGATGAACAGTTAGCACCATTGGAAAGCTCTCATCGAGCTCTAAAATGGGTCTTCCTCAGTTTTTGATGATTTGACACTTCACTTGGAAACTATTTTTCCAAGAAGGTCACTTCGTCGTCTCTCAAAATTGATTTTCGTCATAAAGCAACACTTATACTTTGAGTTCCACCTCCTATTAATACTTTTCATACCATATTTTGATTTTCTTCATGATTAACCATCATTTACTCATGTTTCGATCATCCCCATTGGGCCTAGTCTATCTGGTAGTGTCATCGAGTCACCCTTGTTCAGAGCATCTGCGATGAGTCACCCTTGCATTCTTGGAGTCTATTTCATGTCCAATCATCTCATGTCATAGTATTCCATCCAAATTTGTATACCTTCCATCCTTTTTTTGCCCATTTTGGCCTCGAGTCATATTATCCCCATCCCTTGTAGAGTTGAGTCAATTGCTGCTAGGTCAACCATGCACTTTATGCTCTGACAAGGGTAGTCATTTGTTTGTCCCTCAGTACCACTTTCACATTATCCCTAGTGTCATTCCATCAATCACATTACTATTTTCCCTTGTGCTTTAGTTGAGGATCCTCATTGCCTCATCTATTGCAGGCACTATTTTGTCGACATTAGCTCATTTATTCTAGAAGAATGGCCTAGAGGGTGGTGTATTTTGGTTCTAGCTTTCATTTTTATTCGGTACCTTGGATCAAGCATAGGGTCCCATTCTTTTCCTTTGACTTGGTCATTTCATGTTCGTGATCCATACACTTGATGGTCCAGTGATGCAGCAGATTGTACCAGTGATTTTCGGGTGTGTGTGAGATGTTTCATATCACGTAAGGGGGTGGCCCTTCAGGTAGCCCCCCACATGCTCGAATTCATACCTACTATGCTACAACCTCAAATGCAATTCCACAGAGTTGATGGGTTTGGTTCCTACTGATCGTAGTGTCCATAACATGCACGTCTCCTTCAGATGGTCTTTCCAGTTTTGTAGAGCCTTTCCTTGTTCAACAGGGCTTCGCCGGTTGTCCTACCCTCCCTCCCACCCATTTCTTGAGGGAAAGGGATTTGTATCTCATGTACTCAGATATTATTGTATTAAGTCCTAACTCATTTTTTTACCAGGTGAATTATGTATATGTGACACATTGCATTATTTTCAGGCTCTATTATGCTAGCATGTTATGTACCATTCAACATGTACTTCATTTCTCAGTTTTATGTTTTTGGGAAAACGATTATTTTTGTACTAAGTTATCTTGATGGGTATGGGTATGCGTTTCCCACCTCAGTGAGTTCTGGTACCACAACATAAAAGGAGACTAGCATTAGTCTCGCCGCCTCTGTCCCTATCCTCTTTCAAATTTTGCTTCACTGATCTCTCTCTCTCTCTCTCTCTCCTTGACTCCCCTATGTTTTCTAAGTGATTGTGTCTTTACAACGTCCTTCGGTCATACGCTTTTCTCCTAACACTTGTACGTTGGGAGGAAATTTGTTATCAACAAAATATTGATCATCTAGCCTAATTTTCTATATGGATCAAAGTACACCGTGTAAAGCTAATTTTAGCATAGTAAAATTTCTTTCACTGTGAGAAATTACCTAATAAACCACCTTTTTAAGTAATTTATACTTAAACACATGAAGAATAATTAAATAAATCACTATTTATTTGATTTTATTGTAGGAATAATTAACTAAACCATTTTTTTATTATTATTCCTTGTCAAATTTGATCCAATCATGAAAAATAAACCAATAAGTCATGATTGATCTTATTTTTCTCTAAGAATAATTAATTAATCACTAATTAATTATTATTCTTTGTTAAATTTGACTAAATCCCTTAGGAATAATTCAATAACTCCTTATTTATTTATTATTTCTAAATAAATGTTTAAATACTTTTTCCCTCCTACACAAATATAATAAAATATTCCAAGTGGTTATTCCAAGAACGGGATCAATAATATTTTATTATTGCTCATTATTCCAGGATAACTCAATATTTTGTTATAAATAGAAGGGTTTTCCATTCATTATTCATTTTTTATTATTTTCATTGTTTCACTCACTGTTGTAACTCTGATTATTTTCATTGTCGTACACCATATTTTTGTTGGTTTTATGAATTATAGAGGAGAGAGAATCTACACAAGTTGAAGATGTTTGAGGATAGCCAAGAATCCATCCCATAGAGGGGGCTGGTAACATTTATTATGTTTTCTTCACAAGTGTTATTATAAAATTATTCTTTACATATCTGGTTTCCATTGGATAATTAGTGTTATTACTCTTTCTTTCACTGTTTAACTATGATCGTAACATAGATCTGGACTTTGGCAAGTTTTGCTTCTATCAATAATTGTAGATCTACAATGTTTAGCAGCCATTTATGTTGTTGAGATTGTTTTTCATCGACAATCTTAAGTGGGTTCCTTTTGTACATCATTGAGAAGAAAATAATACAACACTGGCCCTCCATATTTTTCCATCTCATCTCCTCCGACAACAAGGATGAGACTATTTCATTAAACTACAAGGTAGTTGCAGCTACCTATTGCAACAACTAGACTATCCCACAAATCTAGTAGAGAACAAAACAAACTAATGCACTTATCTTCATATGAAATTTGAATATCAATCGGTAATAATTGGCTTAGCACAATCTTAAATGCATTCATATGCTCTGTCACCGAGTCTCCATCTTTCATCCTCAACTTCAACATCATTTTCCATAGGAACGGTTTATTCATTAGAGACTTAGATTGGTGTAAAATCCCTAGCTTGTCCCACGAAGCCTTCATCGAATCTTCCCCTGATACATTTAGCAATATTGAATCTGAGACACACAATTGTAGTTTTCTCTTTTCCTTCTGATCCAACTTCGCCAAATCTTTGGTTGACATTGTTGTTGGTCTAGTACCTAGATCTACTATGATCTAGTGATCTTTATCCACGAGAAAATCCTCCATATTGAGTTTCCACTACTCAAAACTCTGACCATTAAATTTCTTGATCTCTATATTTCCACTTCTGGTCATCTTCTTTCATGACAAGAATAGATCCTGAAGATCTCCCATTGTATAACGTCTACCATAGGCATGAGAAAATCCCCTCAGTAACAAAAGCATCCCCTTGAAGCTAAAACAACTCGGATGCCAAATGTAATTTTTAACCATGTACAGAAATTACCTACATACGAATTTTAAAAAATAAAAGATAAGCAATGGTCAGAGCATAAAACATAAAACATATGTACACATATATTTTCCCCTAGATCCCAAACCTGGGACTACCAGATTGATTTTTCATTATATTCCTTTCAATGTTATAATACACATATATATATACATGTCGAAGCATCCATCAACCCCAATCCATTAACCCTGGATTAGAACATAACCGTATGTCCCGTAACAATATCTACAAAATACAATGGACAAAAGACCATCATTCCCAAAACCATGTGCGAAATCCATGCACAAAACCATAGGTAGGATTTCCCACATAATATACGGTCCAAATTTTATTTCCAAAGACACTACCCCAAACCCTGTGCAGGGGGGGGGGTGCTACTGCTCCATTGCATAACCATCGACAGTGTCGGGGGGCATTAGTCCCCCTGTGATCCCCCCATGCATGGGCTAGTTGTGGAAAGAATATAACACACACCCAATAGTTGAGGGTATGGTGTACAATCAAATTCTCACTTTTTTTATTTCATTCAAAAATCTAATTTTAGATTGTCGTCAACTTATGCTTGTTGAGATATTTTTGACAATATAATTTTTATTAAAACTTTAGTTTGGATCTTTGAGATATCATCATTTTAATAATTTCAACTTTGGTTCAATTTCAAGGCTACTAAATAGTTTGCATGGTATATAACATGGCATGTTATTCCACATGTGACACGAAATGTCACACCTAGGCTATTCAACTACGCCATGTCACTTGCTTGCACAAATACATGTATTTACATGTGTTACTTAAAAAAATATGCAATCCATTAATTCCACATAAATATTTTTATTTCATCTTAGTTAAGTAATAATTAAGCACCACATGTAAATAAAACCCAAGTGCTAGCATAATCCACGTGCCAATTTACAAAGTGTTGAAGGCTTCAACAGCATTGGGGAATTCCACAGGTTTACCATAGTATGACCTAAAATATTTCCCCAATTATTAATGGGGTTAAATTCCAATTTTTCACTGGCCATCAATGAAGTCAACTGTAAACATTTTGTACGCCCCTCGTAAGGTAAACCTCAAGTTTCTATTGTTTGATAATGTGGTAGAATCTCAAACTCTTTGCCAACCATCGATGAGGTTGTTAACTACCAATGAGGTAGGACCCAAACTTTTTACAAATCTTCGATGAGGTCATTAAATTTATTTTTTTTGTTGATAATAGGAATCATCAACCATTGGTAAAAATAAGAAAGCAAATCTAACACTTATATGCTTTCTATTCTTTGGCTGAAATTGGTGGTAATTTGTTTTATGTTGTTTAAAATTCATTTTTGAATGCATAAACGGATTTATCACCCTAAAAATCCCTTGTAACACTCAAATTATGCAGATTTCATAGCTTAATCTTGTGCTTACTACAAATCCTTACCATATTTTGGGCAAAAAATTGACTATTAGATATTCATGGAAAAGTGCCAAAATGTAGAAGATTTAGACTATGTAAATTCAATATGTTCCCCTTTTGAAGACTTTGTCTAATGTTGTTAGTTTTCGATGACCCATCAATAAAATTTAATTCTTTATATTTCAAAAAAATTATCCATTCCTGGTGACTGTTGATGAGATTATAAGCCATCAATGAATTTCAATACTTTTACCTTTTGAAATGATTAATTCATTCCCCAACCACTGAATATATTAACGAATTCCACAAACACAAATCATTTATAAAACTTCAGTTTACTTTTGAAAACTTTGGACATTTCACCAATAGTGAAGGTTTTGCACTTCCTTTGTCAAATCTAAGAGAATTTGCATTAAACATTAGAGAGGAGTCTCCCTATTGAGGGAAACTAATCAAATTTATTAAGAGACCTGTCTACATCAAACTCTAAATGATAACTATTTGGGAAAATTTCATGCCCATAATTATCTTCCTTTTCATATAAAAAAAAATCACAAACATAAGTGACCATATGCATGTAAATATTCAAGCTCCAAGTGCTCATTGTTGAGAAAAAATATTTCTTAGAATTCCCTTCTTCTTCATACATGGAAAATTCATGAATATAAGGGACCATATGTAAATAAATATTCACATATATGTAATGTGTTGAAGGAAATTTCACTTATAGAATGGATTATTCCCATTATTCACCACATTCACTCAAGTAAAATGATTTATTGCCATCATTTAATAACCCTAATATTTATGTAGACATCACTTCATACACATATTAACTTAGTTGAAGTCTTCAACTCAAATATTTTTTCTTCATTAGGAAAGAGAATTATGTAATTCACTTGAAACTTGAATTTATTCCCAAAATATATTGTAAACTCCAATTAAACACATTCTTTCTGACATATATTAAAATCAAACATCACTTTAGATCTTTGCATGAAAATTTTATATGCTATATTTGTCTTTTCTTTAATCATCTCTAATTTTACCATCAAATTCAAGGAGCAAATGAGCAAGAATCACATGAACAATGGGAACACTTATAAGAATATTTTCAAGCTAGAAATTAATCTTGTAATGAGCCTTTTCAACACAACAATAAGCTCAATTTTAGATAAAATTTCTACAACTAGCCACCCCCTAGCCAATCCATGATACCATAAGAGTAAAAATGATAACGCACTAGCATTTTTGATGGGTGAAGGAAAATCTTCTTCACACATATGATAGAGTGAGTGGTGTACTTTCGCAATTGAGTATAGGTCTCCACACTCTCCATATGCCTCTCAATGTGGTTAACCAAGCATATAAGGGAGTAAATTCGCTTATTTACACTCCCTTGGTGAAAATAATAGCCCATTTTGTCTAGATATAGTCCATAACTCTTTTTGAAAATGATTGATACGAAAAATTCACTTTTATGGATCCCAAATTACACCAACATCATTCCTATCCACATTTGGAATTTTTTTTGCCATATTTGGGTATCTAAAACATAGTTTAATCTCCCAACATGCTTTAGTGACCATTTCACTTAAGGTTGGTATTATTGTACTTATGAATTTCATTTCTCAATAACTTTTGTCTCTATACTCTCTATATGTTTCTTTTTTTATTCATGAATGAATGAATCGTTAGCTCCATGAATTTTTAATGCCTCCTTTTACTTTATGGGAATCTACCCCCTTCCAGATTTTTTCATAACCACTGCAATCTATTGCTATATGGTCACATGATTACTTTATTCTCCTAGGAAATATGTGGATCAAATTCAAAATTTAGGGAATGCATTTATCATTATCCTTCCATTAAATTCTTAAGAATTATTCCAACCAACGCCATAACTTACATATATATGGGGGTGATTTTTTGAAATACCTAGTCCTTAAAAATTAGTTAGTTCTTGGGAAAGAGAAAAAAATTCTAATTCAAGTTTCATGGAAAGAATTTGGTAATATGTATCCCATCAACACCCTCATCATTTTTCCACTACTAGTGTCATATCCCATATTAGTTCTCATACATTCCCAATCATTCATGTCAATGTATTCATAATCAATCATTTGAATTACATATACATTGTTTCTAGATTCATCGTGTTCATGTTTGGTCATGATAGTAACATTCCATGATGACATGGGAAATCTGATTCCATTAGCATAATTAATTACAATTAATTTACAAACTAACTTTGGGAATAAATATATGAATCACACAATTCCACCCTATTTAAAGGAACATCATCCTTGATGTTGAAACAAACTCTTGGAATTACTTTAATTTTAGCAACACAATTTGAAGATCAAAAGAATGAATCCAATCCTCATGTTCCTTTTAATTTGAAATATTTAATAGGTGAAGAGGAATATTGTATAGCTATAAAAGTTCAAGAATGTTCTTTGATTGATTCATCCTTATTCTTAACTCATGAAAAGTCTCATGTATTAAATGACCTATTTGATCAAATTAATGGCTTTAACAATTGTCATCCTATTGACAATGTCTTCATTGGCACATTCAATTATAGTTGTTCACATTCACTTGTTGATTTTTCTAAGCCACCAAAATTTGATGATCCACCATTTGAAAGTTTAGAGACTTCTCAAGAGGTTGATGCACTTCATCTTTTGTTGATGGTTATGTGAGGTCCTCATGATATTGACAAGATTCTTGAACAAGATCAGATAAGGTTTTCTTCACAAAATTATTTCCCTATTACTATTTCATCCAAACAATTATCATCTCTACATTTTTCCAGGCTTTTCATGATTATCGTTTTGAATATCATGATCAAATCGTTGATTGGTTAGAGGATTCTTATCTAGGAATTGGTCATACTAATAAGAAGTTTTAGTCTGATCTTTTCCTTTCTATGAATGAAAATGTGGATGAATGTGCATTTGTGAGAGATTTTCCTAGTATTCATCTTACCATTTTGTTTATCAGGATAAAGTGTCACCCTGGTGTTGTAGTGACTACAACCACCCTAATTTTTTTTTCCTTAGCTTTGTTTTGGAGCCTCCCTACCAACCTCTCATAGCAGCATGTCTTGCTTCATCAAGTACACAAGATTTAGTGCTTTTCTTGCAGAATGACAGCCTGTCCATCAGAGCTTGTTGCATTCCCCTCACAAGTTGTTCTTCTGGACTTGGTCCAGCTGTAGGCTGAGCAAATCCCTCAAGAAATTAAGAAATTCTTGAGGGAAACTAGCCTTCCCTTTAGAAATTGATCAATTATGTATGGTAGTGTGCCGAGCTCTAGAATTGTGCAAATATGCTAGCCAAGCTTCACCTGGAAAACTGCACAATTCCTCCCAGCAAGGTTCCTCAACCCAGAAATTGCACAATTCTAAGCAATAGTTAGCTGTTCTGCCTAGAAATTGTGCAATCCCTCTAGGTAGCCAGCCCAGCTCCCTCCCAGAAATGCACATTTTTTCCTCCTAGTTAAGCAGACTATTGCATATACAATTGAGTTGATCGGTTCCCCTCGGGACCGAGCAAAACAGATTTGCATGCATGGGCTGCTTCTCCCAAGGCAACATGGAAGGGCATCACTTGATTCAGGGATCTACTTTTAGCGGCTAGAGGTTGCATGCAAGGATCATTTCAAAAACCTCCCACTAAGTGTGCTCTTCCTAGATTTGTGGTATGCATGTCACATCTTCGATTTTATCAAAACTCGTGAACTAGATGCTGTAGAGCTCATTCATAACATCAACCTTGTAGCTTTGATATCCCATATTTTATCTAGGAGTCGTCATCATATTTAGCTTAGTTGTTTCGGGGTAAGCCCTCTTTTCATGTCTTGTGTTGCATTTCTGGCATGTTTTTTGTTTTGCTTTGTACGAATACTATCTGCTTTATTTCAGTGAGTGCTTTCTATCGTTTTGATACATACCAGCTTGTACTATCACCGTTTGAGTTTTCGTTAACATCTCACTAATGTCACATGCATGAAATTGTATTTCATGAACGGTCGCCGATTCGGTGACTCCCCTCACCCACATGCATGATTTTTCCATTTTATGAATCTTTCGTCCATTGTTTACATGCACGATCATTCACTTATGTTTACACTCAGTATCACCATGAATTCACATTCACATTCACTTTTAGTCGCTCGTCGACGAGTGTGCGCAGCCTTGACCTGGACTCTCCTTCACCAAGACAACATTGTACAATCCTGAGAGGGAATTCTATGTCTTCCTCTCAAGAAATGCACATTTCTTCCCAGTGACTATCCTCCAATCTTCAATTGCACAGTTCTGAGGGACAATGATTGTCGGCCCAAAAAATTGTGCAATGCGGTCACTAAGCCTGCAACCATTGCTAGTTGGGATTACATATTGCACAATTCCAATAGTCAGTAGCCAAGATGTGTTACAAATCCATTTGGGCACATCAACCCCAACTTACACATTAGTACTATTAGGGCCCATCAAACCTTAATTCATTTGTTACATGCCCTAAATATGTTAACTATCAGAATGCCTAGCTTTCCAAGAAGTTCCATGACTAAAATCATCCAAAAACTACCCCTAAGAAGATTAGCATAGGAAGGCCTTCATTAGGGTGTACTGCAGTGTATTCCATACACTGATAGGGTGCTATACAGGACACTTGAGCCCTCTTTGCCCTGCGCCAGGTGAATTTGAGAAAAATTGAATTGGGGTTTCAGAATATTCTTATCCATTGGATACATCTAGAAGCTTCCCAAGTTTATCTACTCCTTCGAGCTCAAGTTTGGATGAGGTAGGGAGTTAAGGAACATCAATCCCTTTATCCTTTTCTCCATCGAACTAAATTCTAAGTTTGGGAGGGCATTCATTATCACCATTTATGGCATAAATTCCTTCATTCACCTATAAAAATACCACTCATCTAAGTGATCAAGGGCTGGAAATCATTGAATTATAGGGAGATACTATTATTATGAGACTTGAGTTGGTTTTAAGTATTGTAATAATGTCAAAATGTATTTCTTGTTATGAGGAGAGGATGGGATTGAACTGGAGGAGTGATGCTGAATCAAGAAAATTGGGTTGTAACTATTCCTTTTACTAATAAGGTGTTCAAAGCTTTTTTCATGTGTTTGTATTCTCCATTGATGCTTTCATATGTGTATCATGTACTTGATTCCATGCTATGTTTAATCAATAGATCATTATCATATGCTTTGATTGGTTTTTGTCTTCTGTCTATGTGCAGGTACTCTTGAAGCGGATTAAGTACGGAAAGGAGTGACATAATTGGTCAAGGGAGATAAGGAGTAAGCAAAAGCTACAGGTAGGCTTCTTTACCTCTTATTTAATCTATTGGTCATAGAAAAAGTAGAGAATGCTTTGCACTATTGTTCTAGACTTTGCTACTAGCCTAAGCGTTTAAGCGTTTATCCGTAGACACTAAAACTTCCCAAAAAAATGGCGACTCCACTGGGGATCGATTATCCATCCTTGTAGCTAATCCACCTCCTTAGACACCATGACATACTTTACTTGTTGTAATTCAGCCTTTTGCATTGAATTTTGGTCAAAATTTGAGGTTAGATGGCTCTTGAGTGGCCTCACAGATATCATCGCAGTCTAGCCTTAGAGATAGTGCGCTGCAATGCACCCTCTAGTTAGAGATAGTGCATTGCAACGTAGTTACTCCCTCTTTGGCCTACACTGATCTTCCTAGGGTTAAATTTCCACACTTGGAATTAATTTTTCTACCAAAATTTTTTGGATTTCTTGTTTGCTAATTGTAAATGGATGTCATGTCTCATAAAATAGGTTTTCATCTCCTTAGCTAGCCCTACTTAGACTAGGATTGATAAATGTTTCTTATGTATTTACTTTATCATTTTCAATCTATAGTCGAAAGTTAGTGTTATGGTTGATTGATCTTTGTCGAAAGAAAGTGTCGTAAAATCATCTTTTCCTTCGAAATTTGAATTGTCGTAAAGTCCTCATTCATGAAAGATCGACTGATTGATGTGTGCATATGATTATTATTTTCGTTGAAAGTGTCATAATTCCTCATTTCTTTGAAAATGAAAGTGTTGTAAAGTCTTCCTGTCCTTGACAAGAAATTGTCGTAAAATCGTCATTTTTAGGAAAAGAGTTTATTGATCGATTGTGCATTAGTTTTCCTTTTTGTTAATTCACATTAAGGGAAATAGAAAGGAAATACATGCATGTTGCATTGAAGAAGTTTGCGTGTGCTGATAGGAATAGTTAGGGAAATTGCAGTTGTGCTCTTTTCTCTTTGTCAAAGATCTTATTGCTCTATCCCTATTAGTACGGATTTTCATTGTTAAATTGAATGGAAAGAATGCTTATCATGATAGTTTCACTTTAGGAGTTACAAACATACATCACATGGTGAAACTTGAAAGGAAAATTCTAAAGAAGATAACCTTAAAATTTATCTAAATTTACCAAATGGAGCATTGTCACCTAACGAAAAACATTTAGAGGTCTAGGCTAGAGACATGTTCTGGCATCATAAAACACAGCAACTGTTGCTAACTTGTCTTCAATGCATCCCGAGTGTGATACCTCATTCCACGTATGTGAGTATATCATAGCTCGTCCACATACCTTCTGGTATATAGGGTGGTGTTATAGTACGTAAAGTATATGGGAATTCTCTCATTTTGCGGTTTTGTATTAGACAACGATTATACCGAATGGGCCTCCACGTACCTCCAGGTATATATGCGATGACAACTCTAGGTTACGATCCATCATTAGGTAACTGAGTCGAATGCCTTATACACTATGATACACTGAACACAACATTCAGGGAGGCCTGCCCGTACTTCTCGGTTTGCTGAGAGGTATTCTACAGTTCACAGTTTCTTGGTAAACCATTTGCCTAGATTATCCCTTTTTTGTTTTCATATGTTTAAAATAAAATTAATTGTCCATGGATAACATCCTCCATGCTCACTCTTTAGTTGATCTTAGGTTGAAACATATGGCGACAAATCCAAAGTCCACCTATCAAGGAATTCATTTTGATGGGAATCCTAGTCCTTTTCCTTCTTTCAGAAATATCTATGCTCCTTATATGGCTACGTTATCCCTACCAGGACTTACCATTGGCTTGTCAGTATGGTTGTTTTCAACCTCCTTGGTTCAAAATGTCATGATTTCTCTGTAATCGAGTACTCCACCAACTGGACAAAATCAACCTCCAATTGATCCTAAATTTGTCCCTTTGCCTTCTTCCTCAGTTGTTTCTTCCTCCCCTTCTTCTTCTTTTCCTGGTGAAAGTATTAGTACTAGTAACCAGGTGGCTAAGAAGAAGAAGAAAGGGAAGAAGAAGAAGAAGAAGAAGAAGAAAATTTAGCACAGGGGCAACCAAGCAACCACTGCTTGAATGTAACATCTGACGAGAAACTACCCATCAAGCCTCACAAAGTTCAATATCCATGCAAACATTATGTGGGAGACCATCCTCTTCAAAATTGTCTTGATATTCTTCAGATCTTAGAAGAATGGGCTTCTCATTCACATCATCCTATGTCATCAACTTCGAGAGATCATGCTGGTGACACACTGTCAACTAGTGGTAGTAAAGTTCATGGAAAGAAGGGTAGAGTTAAGTTTCCCTGTAGGTTATGTGAAAGGAATCACCCCATTCACCTTTGTCCCTATCTGGATGAAGTAAAAAGGTGTTGGATAACCATGCTTCTTCATCGCAACAACTTCCATATGGTTACAGGAAAATCTCCCTAAATCCTTCATTAGTTGATGAATTGACTGACCAAAATCAACCGTCGGTCAAATCCACTCTCTCTGAAAGTCAATCCTATGAGTCTATACTCGACCCAAATCAACAAGTCGAGGTAATAGTTGACCTGATTTCACCTTCAATAAAATGTACCTTTCCTGAAGAGACTGAATATGATACCACTCAAGTTCTTTTTGTTTCTTCAGATTCTAATGAGCTTGGGGGCAGTCCTCCTGTTCCATCAGGACAGGAGGAAAATCCTCCAGTTTTTGTAACTCAAGGTGTTAATACTCCCATTCTTATAGTATCGCCCCCCAAGTAGTCTGTTCACTTCCTTTGACTGGAATTGACCTGCTGGATTCCACCTTCCTTCCTATGTGCCTTTCCACATCATAGTACAAGTTTGTAATATGATTGTATCTGGCACTATTATAGATGAAGGTGCATTAGTGAGTATCCTTTCCTCAACTACTTGGTAATTGTTTGGTTCGCAACCACTTGTTCCTGTTACACAGAACCTTTTGGGTTTTAACAGATGAACCAGTCAACCATTAGGGATCCTCCCTCAGTTACCTATTACTTTGGGAGGAAAAATCATTTATTTTAATGTGATGGTAGTCCCAGGCCCTTTAGATTACAACTTACTACTTGGGCATGACTATGTTTATGACATGGGAGCTATTGTTTAAACACTCTTTCGAGTGATTTGTTTCCCACATGAAGGCATAATTGTCCCCATTGACTAGCTTTCATTTTCTGGTCCGAATATGGCTTCTAGTCAACCATCTTCCCTAAATGGTCCTTTTTGTACCAATGGTATCATGCCTGCCACAGGTTAATTATGTGGCAACCTGTACCATACCTACATCAACTGACAATTAATTCAGTGATGCTATACATCATTCTAGGGGCATTGGAAACAGATCTCTCCTTCATGACCTCCTATGAGTTGTAATCAAAAGAATATGAGGATAGTTCTTTTACTGTGTCAAACTCATTAAAAACTGAAACAACTCCCACGAGGATAGTTCCTGGTCTTATGTCAACCTCGTTTAAAAATGAAACAAGGGTCTATGAGCATAGTTCCTTGTCTTGTGTCAAGCTCGTTGAAAAATAAAAGCAGGACCCCTAGTCCCAAGATCAAAGTTGAGTCTTTAATTAGATCTCATAAAATCCCAGTCGAGTCTTTCACTTGATCTTGTAAAATAACCTTCATTCCATCCACTTGATAGACATGGGTAGTCTACTTAGGTGAATGTAATGAAGCTTGGGGGCATGCACCTAATGGTAAAGTTATGTTTCCCTGTAGGTTATGTGAAGGGAATCACCCCACTAACCTTTGTCCCTATCTGGACTAAGCGAAAAAGGTGTTGAATAACCATCCTACTTCACCGCAACGACATCCATTTGATTACAGGAGGCTCTTCCTTTCATCATGTTGGGGGCATGTAAACCAATCTCAAGCATAGTTTTTCATTTTAAGCTTGTGTAAAAATGAAACTGAATCCAAGCATAGTTTTTTGTTTCAAGCTTGTGTAAACATGAAACTGAATCCAAGCATAGTTCCCTATGGTTCAAGATTGTGTAAAAATGATCCCATTTCCATTTTAACCCTTGTGATTTCCATTCTATCAGTCTCTTTCATCAGATGAGCCTTGGTTGTTTTACCCTTTTTGAGGAATAGTTGCAATGAGTGGTCTTATTGGCCATCCTCTTCACATAAATCAACATGTTTTGAGAAGTTCCAACATCACCAAAACCAATTTCTACCCTAGAGACCACTCGTTCTTCAAAATAGAGTCATCTTTAAGCTCTTTTCGGACTCTCTACACATGAAAAGATTGTCAAGTGCTTGTCCTTTCCAGCTCTTTTTAGACTTGAGAGATTAATCTGCGACCACCAGAACACACTGGAAGATTAGCACGAACACTATGCATCAGTGTGTTGCTAGTTTGGTCGTACCCAAGAAGACCAGGCGCATGCTAGCAGAGGAATTGGATGGAGGAATCATACCAATGCACCCATATCCAACAAAGACAAGAGTTTTCTCCAGCAAGATGTCACCATTGAGCGCATGCACACCATCATGGATGACCAAGTTTGGCATCAACTCACCTCCTTCACCATCACAAGCATGTCAAAGAGTTGGTCTCACCATTATGGACTGAGTGTTAGTGATGTCTTGCATGACTTGCTCGAGCCATATTGTTTCACATGGGCACATGTTCATTGTAATGTAATGTCTTGTCAAGTTGAAGTTCAAGTGTCGATCATTGGATGTAATAGTCATAGAGTAGATGAAGAGTGATGAGGGTAGATGAACCATCACAAAGGGAAATGTCAAGGGTCACCCCACCCTATGCTATAAATGGAACCTCATAACTCATTCTAAAGTCTTTTGGTCATCCAAGCTTCCGATAGGACTATCTTAGAGAGAGCTTGGACAATATTGTAATGAGCCTTGGCTTCTCCACTGCATAGAGCTGGTATATTTGTTTAGAGGAGCAAGCGGTTCTGGCTATAATGTTCCACTGTTGGAACTAGTGGTTAGACATGAATGTATTGTATGATTGGAACTTACACTTATTAATATAACAGAGCCAACACATTTCATGCTTATGTTATATTATATTCTATGCTATCTGATTTACTCTGGTTTACTCTAAATGATATATGTATTTTTTTATTACGCATGCATGTATGGACTTTTTGGTGTATGTATGTATGAATCCTTCTGAAATGTGTTTTTGGTTTAACCATCACTTTGGGTTGCTAGCTAACTTTCCTTCCATGTTGTGATGCATCTTTTCTCATGCGTTCCCTTCTTAACTTTTTGCTATCACAGGTTTCGAAGGGGCGCACTCATCTCAACCCCCATGTGTTTGAACCTCTCATGCACCTTCCTTGGCTTGCTATAGCTGTTACACCCTTGCTACCAACAAAGACATCTTACATGCCTCTGTGAGAAATCATGGTCAAGGAATTATAGTACGACCAACTTCTAGGACTCCTGCATCAAAATATTTGAGGTCTAATTGGGAATTAATACTGGGGAGAGCCCCTTACATTTTGATAGGTCCAACATCATCAACACCTAGTTAGAACGTTGTTTTCTAGTTAGATCTCTTGATTGCATATTTGACCTTCATTCTCATGTGCAAGTGATACAAGTAAATATCTTTGTTTTTGCACATTTTTTCATGTTGGTACTAATATCTTACATTTTCGTGTTTGTAGGTTGGGAGTAGCTCTTGTGGGTGCATTGGAAGTTTGACTTCACATAATTCTGACCTTCTTCTCAATTGTAATAGGTTTAGGTTTAGGATAGTTTTTATTTACTTAGTAGTATAGTTTTTCATGGTTGTTTCATGTGTAAATATTCTCATTTGCTTTGCATTTAGTTTCATTACATGATTCTTTTAGTTGTATTTATATGTTAACACTTTGCATCACATAACTTCATCTTTCATTTAGTTATGATTAATTTTTTTATGACTTCTTTGATTACATCTAGTTAGTGGTCTCATATACATACACACACATCATGCGTTCATATTCCATATGCATTCATTATGCATACACATGACATCATGCATTCATGTTACATTTAGTATCATTCTATTGCATTTCTTTACATTTCATTGCATTTAGGAATTACTTGCAATTAATTAATTTATTTTTTCCAACTACTTATTTGGAATTCAATAGAAGTTTCTTGCATTGCTCTTTAATCCATTCATAAATTGTTTACATGACATTACAAGACAATTTTAGTTTTCATTGGGCTTAGTTTCTTTTTCATTCTCATTGTTTTCTAGCATTTCCTTTTTCCATTCATTTTATGATGTTTTCTGCTTCATGACATAATGCATTTATTTACATTGTTCATTCAACTTCCTAAATTTCATTTAGAACTTTTTTGCGTCAACATGACATGGTCTTCTTAGTTGCATTTTCCTTACTTCTTTTCATTATTCGTCATTGCATAGACTTTTCATTTACTTTCTCTTTGCTTTTCCTTTGTTGATTTCAGCATCATGTCCCTACATCTCTTTTCATTTCATTACATTGCATGACATCCTTAATTATCATCTAGTTGTATTCCTTATGTAACTTTTTCATTTCATTACATTATTGATTGTTTAATTGCATTATTCTTTCATCTTTACTTTTCTTTCATGGCATTGCTAATTTTATTGCATTATGTTTTTATTTTTTGATTCAACATTCTCATCCCCTTGCATTGCATTTAGACTTGTCTTCTTCACATTATTGAGCTCATTTCATCTCACATTCCTTTCATTACATTGTGCATTCTTACTTAGGCATTGTTTTCTACATGCCTTGATTTTCAAGTTTGTACATAATGATCCATGAAGAGCTTCTATTATATACTTTACTTGGCTTGTCCTTAATGCTAAAATCTTGATCCAATGGTTGCGTTGTTGTTGTGGTCAATCCAAGAGGTGCCCTCTTATAGACCCTAGTATTGAAACCTTGTCCCCAATATCTATATGTGAGTCTACTTTATTAACAAGGAAGATATGATTTGATACTTGTGGAGGAACTCTCATAAGTTTGTAATAACTATATCCATAACCTAAAGTTTGTTTTCCAATCTGGTCCTAGTATTCCATGTGTATTTTCATTATCCACTTGACAATTGGAGATGTGATAAAGAGACATGGTATGACGACACACCTAACTCAAAATATCTTTTATTTTTATAAAACAAGAAATAAACTCTCTTTCCCCTAAAATAATTTGATATCCCTCATCTAATTGGGCACAATGAATACCCTATTAAATTATGCCAGTATGCTTGAAAAGAAATATATAAAATAAAAGGGTAAAGGAAAGAGAAAGGATTCTGATACAGAGAGGTGATGCAAGCCACCTTGTCGGGGTATTGAATAGGCCTGTTAGCAGTGGAGCAACACTATAAACTCACTTTAAAATTATAAAAATAATAATCCCTCTTTTTTGTTCTCTATATTATTATTGAATAATGACAAATGTGAGTTGTCGATGTAGTTTTTCAAGACTAATAAGACCTATTTATGGATAAATATGAATGACATATTTATAAATGGTCAAGTAACTGAAGTGGTACCCGTGGTATTTAATTCAATGCTTCCTTTTATTTATCTTAAGACTAAATCTATTGAAGGCACAAAGGCATAGATGGTGGATTCTACCAGTGGTTTCCGATTTGTTACGTTAGAAAATAATTAATGGATCATTGAAACATCGAAAA
This sequence comes from Pinus taeda, assembly GCA_000404065.3. Classification (NCBI taxonomy): domain Eukaryota; kingdom Viridiplantae; phylum Streptophyta; class Pinopsida; order Pinales; family Pinaceae; genus Pinus; species Pinus taeda. Next base: position 21,121 of record APFE031206413.1, read on the forward strand.
TATTGTCTAAACACAAACACAAAAACACATAAAACAAGAGAGACATAGATATAAATTGTTCACCCAATTTGGGCTACGTCTACAAAGAAACATCTAGTCCTTCCTTTTATATTATCTAGAAAAATGAAGAGATATAACCTACAATAGATCCACTATAATTTCTTCTTCACTTTCTCACAATTTCCTCTCTTTCTCACTTATAATAATAATACATAGTTTTAATACAATTTCCTCATATAAATCGAGGGTTTCCTTTTAGAGAAAAAACCCTAAATTGACATAACTTCTACCAAAAAATAATATACCTACTGAATGACCTAGATTGACTATGAAATTACAATATTTTGCAAGGAAATTTTTCATCTATTTTTAGCTTCGGGGGTGCTACCCCCTGAACTCCCACCACGGGAGGGCTCATAAAATCATCATCACCCCCCATGAATTCCCCTTATGGTGATTAAATGGGAAATATTTACATCTTGTTAGGAAGAGGGATCTAACATGGTTGGAATGAAAAACCTCTGAACAATCAGGAAGCTAATCAAGCTCCACACCCAACAATATCCCACTTGGAGACTGATTATATAAAATTCACCACTACTTCACTTGTTGGGCAATGCTTCCACTTTTCACCTCATTATTTTTCATCTTTACCATAATATTTGAAGACTAATTAAAACTTATTAGAATCTCAATTTCTCCATGGTTACAACTTTTATTAACATATCTACAAGATTATGGCCAATGTTTATCTTTTCCAGCTTCAACTATCCATCTTCCAACACTGACCATATGGAATGGTACTTGAGTTGTATATGTTTTGTCTTGGAATGAAATACTAAGTTCTTTGCAATATTAATCAAACTCTAGTTGTGACTATATAACCTTACCATCTCCTGCTTCTTGCTCAATTCATTCATAAAAATATGTAACCAAATAATTTATTTACCATCCTCAATAGAAGCAACATACTCTTCTTCCATTGTTGAAACTGCAACAATGCTTTACAGTTTTGAAACCCAACTAATAGTTGTTCCACCTAATGTAAACACATACTTTGTGGTGCTCATCTTGTTATCTCTATCACCTACCATATCTACATCAACATATCCCTGTAGAGCAATTTATGAACCACCAAATAATAATTCTTGATTTGAGGTACCTCTCAAGTACTTGAGAATCCACTTCACTTCCATCTAGAGCTCTTTACCCATATTTTTCATATACTTTCTTACAAATCCCACTATATTTTGAATATTAGGCTTTCTGCAAACCATTGCATATATTAAGCTTCCAACTACTTATGCATATGGAAATTTACACAGTTAATCCATCTCTTCCCGAGGCTTGGGATACTTTTCGTTACTTAATTTGAAATGGCTAGTCAAAGTTGTACTAATTGGTTTTTCATTCTACATATTCAATCTTTCCAACACATTTTTTATGTACTCACTTTGAGACAATGTTTGTTTGTAATTTTTCATATCTCTAGTTATTTTCATACCAAGGATTTTCTTTGCAACACCCAAATCCTTCATTGGAAATGAATTTGCCAATTTTCATTTGAGAACATTTATTTCCCACATGTTAGACCCTACAAGAAACATGTCATCTACATACAATAGAAATATAATATAATTCTCATCATTTTTATTTTTAAGGTCAACACAATGGTTAGCGTGACATCTAGTATAACCCTGTTCATACATAAACATGTCAAATTTTAGCTACCATTCCCTTGGAGCTTGCTTTAATCCATACTAGTTATTCTTCAATATGAACACTAAATTTTACTTCCCTTTGACCTTATACCCTTGTGGTTGCTGCATATATATTTATTCTTCCAAATCTCCATGGAGAAAGGTTGTCTTTACATCTCACTACTCAAGATACAAATATTATGCTGCCACTAGACTTTAAATAGTTCTAATTTAAGTCATTTTAACAATAGGAGAAAAAAATTTCATCAAATTTTATACCTTTCTTTTGTACAAACACTGTCATCACAAGTGTAGCCTTATACCTCTGTTTACCACCATCTTGATCCTTCAACTTGTAAACCCATTTATTTTGAAATGTTTTTTTACCTATAAGAAACTTGACTAAGTCTCAAGTATGGTTATGTATCAAGGAGTCCATATTTTCTTCCATGGCTTGTTTTCACTTCTTCTTGGTTTCTACCTGCATTTCTTCTTCATATCTTTCTGGTTCACCAGAATCAGTAAAAAATACATAATATAATGATGGAGAGTATTTCTCAGGGGGTCTACTTATCTTCGTATATGTTCTAACATCACTTTTAAATGTTTGAGGTGATTTTTGTTGTGGTTGTTTATGATTATGATTTTCAAACACCTTTAATTATTTTGTAATCTCATCAAGCATTGTGTATTCTTTTTTTTCCTTTTTCTATTTTTTCCCTACATATGATCTGTACACAAGGCCTTGTTATTGAATATGACATCTCTGCTCCTAATGATTTTGTTCTTTTCTTAATCATATAAGTGGTAACCAGAATCATTTACACCATATCAAATAAAATTTAATTTACTTTATTTTTCCTCAAACATTTTTATATTTTGTTTATTTATGTGGACAAAAGCTTCACAACCGAAAGTATTAAAAATTAATAGTTTACCTTTTTCCCTGTCCATGCCTCCTTTGGAATAACACAATCCAAGGAACCTGAAGGCCCTCTATTTATTAGATAAATAGAAGTATTTACAACATCTTCCCAAAATTGTAAGGGAAATCCTGCATGCAATCTCTTGAACCTTGCACCCTCCATGATTTTCATGTTCATCCATTTTCACACACCATTTTCTTGTGGTGTTCCTGGAATTGTCTTCCTTTTATGAAGTCCATGCTATGAAAAGTAGTTATCAAACTCTTTGCTATAGTATTCACCTCCATTATTTGATGTAAGACACTTCAACTTATTTCCTGTCTCATTCTCAAACAAAGCTTTCCATTTCTTGAAAGTATCAAATACGTCAGATTTATTTTGAATACAATAAATCTAGGTTTTTCTAGTTGCATCATCAATAAAAGTATCATAATAGAAAGAGTCATCGAGAGATGATACCTAAGCAGGTCCCCATACATCTATATGCACAAGCTCTAATTTTCTTCTCTTCATTACCTTCCCAACTTTGATAAATATGACTCTCTTCTATTTTCCATAAACACAACTTTCACAAAAATCCAAATCAACATGCTTCAAACTCGTTAACGATTTCTTGAGTGAAGAATTTGCATCCCCTTCTCACTCATGTGCTCAAGTCTATGATGTCAGAGTTCGTGCCCCTCTCTTGTGGAGGTAAAAGAATTAACATAATTAGAAATACCAATGTATAAGGATAATGTACCAATATTTTCTCCATTTTTTATTACCAAGGCTCTTTTAGTGACCTTCCTGATTTTGTCTGTAAATTTAGTTACACAACCTTCACCTCCCAACCACCTTTATGAAAATAGATTTTTCTTTAGATCTAGAACATGTCTTACCTCCTTTAATAGCCATTTTTTTCCATTTTGCTTCTTTATAAAAACCTTACCCATTCCAATGATTTTACAAGATTTATCATCACCCAAATGAACATGTCGAAACTCTCCTTAAACATAGTCCTAAAATTTTTTCCTATTAGGTAATCCATGCAATGAAGCCCTTAAATATACAACCCAGACATCAATAATATTCTCTAATGAAATAATTAAGGAATCTTGCAACACATAACCTGTCACATTCACTTCATGATTGTTCTCCTTCTGTCTATCTCCTTTCTTTTCCTTCCGAGATTTGTAGTCTTTCTTCAGGTGCCCTTTCTTCCCACATTTTCAACACATTATCCTTGATCTGGATTTGGATATTCCTTTTCTTGACTTACTTCAATTTTATGGGCTCCTTCCTCTTTCCATTTTTCTTCCCCTAGTCTCTACAATCAAAGCATTCACTGATGTCTCACTAGAACTTTTCCATTGCATTTCCTCGCTAAGGATAGCACCAACAACATCATCAAACTTTAAAGTACTAGCTCTAGAGACAAAGTTACTAATAGACATAACTAATCCATTCCAACGTTTTTGAAATGAGCAGAGATATAACATCGCTCTAACTTCATCATGAAAATTTACCCCTATAAAACTTAACTGACTGGTAACCATGTTAAATTCATTTAAATGATCAACAATAGATCCACCTTCTAACATATTCATATATAACAAATTATTCATAAGAAGTACCTTATTTGAGGCTGAGGGTTTTTCATATAGTTTGGCCAATGCCATCATTAAAACTTATGTTATCATTTCCTTTGAAACATTTAATTCCATTGACACTACGAAACATAACTATATTGCTCCTAGTGCCTTTTTATTAAGAATATCCCATTCTGCATCCATTATACTCATTGAATTCTTTGATTTTTGGCTCAATGGTACGTAAAAATATTTCTGATACAGATAATCTTCCATATGCATCTTCCACAACTGGTAGCTTTGGCCATTAAATTTCTTGACCCGAAACCTACCATTTTCCATCATTGCTCCCACTCGAACTAGGAACCCTTCTCTCCTATGAGTTTATCAACCGAATACACCTTTGAATCTAATAGCAGTGGTTAGAAATTATTTAATGGAGACATGAAACACATAAAATATTGTGTAAAAAAAACACAAAAATGTATAAAGAAAGAGTGACAAAGATATACATGGTTCCCCCATTTTCGGGAGAAACAACCAATCCTTCCTTTTGTATTATCCAACTAAATGAAGAGTTACAACCTACAATAGATATATTATAATTTATTATTTGCTCTCACACATTCTCCTCTCCCTTTCTTGCTCAGACTAATAATACATATCCTCAATACAATTCCCTCATATAAATTGAGGGTTGCCTTCTAAGGTAAAAAAACCTAAACTAACATAACTTCTACTGTCACATCATCTTCCTAATGAATGAACTAGTTTGACTATCAAAGTCAAATATTTTACAAGGAAATTTTTCTTCTGTTTTTAGCTTTAGGGGGAGTGCCCCCCAACCCCCACTAGGGAGGGGCTCATAAAGTCACCATGCCCCCCCACCCCCCCCGGACCCCCTTGACAGTGATTAAATAGGCGGTGTTTCCTCCCCATTAGGAAGAATAATCCAACATGACTAAAACAAAAAACTTCTCAACAATCAAGAAGACCAACACGCTCCACACCCAATGTGTTGTAGCCGCTACAACAACACCAATTTTGTCTTATCCTAAATGCCTAAATTTTTTGGTCCCACTCTAATTTTCAAGTCTAATAAGTGTACTTATGTTTTGAATTGGTTAAACCCTCATATGATCTAGTTATTTTGGAAACTTATGGTTGTTGATGCCCATCACTTCTTTATTTGATTTTGTGATCTTTTCGATGCATATATTTTGTCAAGGTGTTGCTTCATTGGCTTTTCCTTAAGCTACTTACTACCATGACAGGCATTGCAATTTAAAAAGAAAGAATTTGTATTTCATAAGTGAAGATGACATCCTTACTTCACCTTGGTGCTCATTCTATTGTTTTACTCACATGCCTTTAAAGCCCTAATCTATCTAACTATGAGTGAACGTCCCAACCATATGTTAAATTGATCCTTGTATTTCAATTTTCATCTCCAAACCTGAATCTTCACAAGAATTTCATGAAATTTTACAATCATAGTGGTTTCATTATCATGTTGGAAAGTTTCATAACATATCCATGAAAATTCAATTATTAAGTTGATTCAGATGTTTTAAGTAAAATGATTGTCCTAGCACTAAGCTTCACTTTTCAAAGAATTCACATTTAATATTAAATTTATTTTAGGAGAAGACATCAAAAAATGATATATTACTTAGATTTTTCAAATTATTTGGAGGTTTCTTCTAGGATTCTCTCCTAGAGTTTATTCTTGTAATATTTGATTTATTATGCTTTCAATATTTTAGCAATCAAGTTGAAAACCACTCATCTTTGTCTCTTCCTCATATAAAACAGTAAAGATCCACAATTTTACACAACATGTTCTTAGAATATCTAATAACTATTTTCACAATGGTCATGCATGGTATGATAATAATTATTCCTACAATATGATTGACATGTCTCTTCTTATGGGCAAAGGTTTTGATAATATATAAAAGCAACTCAAACTCAGTTGGCAAGCACTTGACCTAATCACATCTCCACCTCTAATTTTCATTGCCTAATTAATATTATATGGAAAATATTTCGCAATGAGAAGTGACCTATAGAAGGCATAAGGTTCAAAAGGAAACCTCATCATGGTGACAAGTAGTCCCACAAATTAGATGGGGTTCTTATCCCAAACAGTTTGAGGTCTAATTGAGACTTCACACTAGAGAGACTATGTACTATTGGTAGAACATCCTAGACCTTAAACAAGGGGGTAACCAAAAAGGAATATTACAAACACTATCTGCTTAGAGGAACATTTTCCTTGGTGTTCATACATGAACACAAAATTTACAATGAGCTTTATACACACCACTCTATTTACATTTACATGTATATTTACATTCATTAAACTAGAAAAGAAAAATGGGTATGATACCCTCATTTTTCCATCCATTTCCCAAGTGGTTTCATGTAGGCTAAATTGCATCGATTTCACCTTTACTTGTTCAATTACTTGATTCCATAGCTTGATTTGCCTCCAACCTAGACTGTGCAATGGCCTTGGCTATAATTCTCCCCTAGATTCCACCTATATCACAGACAAATAAAAAACATTATTAACAAATTGTACATACGTTTTAAGCAATGAAAAATGGAAAAGATCATGTGCCTTAACTGCCAGTAGCAAGGCCAATCTATAGGCCACTAACCCCACTTTCTCTAAGATCTGAAATATTGCATAAAAACCTTGGTGCCAACTTGGTATAACACCAAATATTCGACAAATTTTCCCTTGGTCTGATGCAGAGGTAATAATGTTCCCCCGCTTAGAACTATTTATGCATCGTTTAATGATATCCATAGCTATTTCTCTTGTCTTGTTCTATTTTCAATTTCCACCATATAGAAATTACTTCTTGTTATTTTTCCTTCATCATATATGGCCCAATATGTACCCTTTTCAGTGGATCATTCTAGTTGATAGATATGTTAAATTTCCTTGAACATAGAACCGAAAATGTTTCCTATGAGGTAGTCCATGGAATTAAGCCCCTAAATATATCACCCAAACATCAATAATATTATCTAATGAAATAATTAAGGCATCATGAAACACATCACTTGTCAGATTCACTTCATAATTCTTCTCCTTCTGTCTATATCCTTCTTTTCCCTTCACAAATTTTTAGTCTTACATTAGCCACCCTTTTTTCCCACATTTCCAACACATTATCCTTAAACTATATTTGGATATGCCTTTTCTTGACTTACATTGATTTCCTGGGCTCCTTCCTCTTTCCATTTTTCTTCCCCTAGTCTCTGCAATCAAATCATTTCCTGATGTCTCACTGGATCTTTTCCATTGCATTTCCTCGCTAACGATGGCACCAACAACATCATAAAACTTTAATGTACTAGATCTAGAGACAAAGTTACTAATAGACATAACTAATCCATTTCAACTTTCTAGAAATGAGCAAATATATAGCATAGACCTAACATCGTCATCAAAATTTACCCCTACAAAACTTAACTGACTAGTAACCATATGAAATTCATTTAAATGATCAACATCATATCCACCTTCTAACATCTTCATATTAAATAAATTCTTCATAAGAAGTATCTTATTTTAGGCCGAGGATTTTTCATATAGTTTGGCCAATGCCATCATTAAACATTTTATTATCATTTCCCTTGAAATACTGAATGCCACTAACACTACCAGATATAACCATATTGTTCCTAGTGCCTTTTTGTTAAGAATATGTTATGAAACCAGCTCAAGAAAAAGATAGAAAAGATAGATCAACGCATTAAAATTAGCCTCTTCGAGGGGGAAACCTCCTTTATATTACATAAATGAACAATTCTTGGATGATTCAAATGACAAAACCTCCTTTCTAAATATAGGAGTCTAAGGAGTCACAATATAACCCAACCGACCTAACAATAAATAATATAAAGCCACAAAAATAAAAATAGAGGGATTCTATGGGGCACAGTAATAACAATATGGGGACAATAGGGTCACAACAATATTAATAAGGGGTACAACTACAATAGTAATGGGGTAATCACTAGTATTATAGGGACTCAACATGCCCCTCTCCTCCAAAAAAGTGTTGTCCTCAACACTTGAATAGTTATGGATGCTTCTGTATAAAATTCTCATCCTCCCATGTGGAATTTTCAGTAGATAAGTTCTTCCACTTGATAAGATACTCTGAAATTGATTGATTTCATAGCTTTCGAGTTCTTGTTTCTGTGACTACTTCTAGTTCCAATATAATTTTTCCTTCCTCGTCGAGTTCTGGCAATATTGTTTGAACTGAGAGCTTATCGCCTATAACCATTTTTAGACATGAAACATGGAAAACTGGGTGCAATCGAGAAGCTATAGGAAGCTCCAATTTATATGCCATAGTACCAATCTTTTGCAACACCTTGTACGGACCATAATACTTTGGTGATAATTTATTATCCTTCTTAGCTTGCTTGAGGGACATTTTCTTATATGGTGTAGCCGTAGGAATACCCAATCACCTACATCAAAACTTCTTTCACTGCGATGTTTATTTGCATGTTGTTTCATTCTATTATGTGCCAACACGAGGTTATCCTTTAAGGGTTGGAGGACTTGTTGTTGATGTTCGATGTGATGTTCCACTGCTTGAACCTTAGAATTTTCTCTTAAATATGATGTGATGGATGGTGGTTGATATCCATAAAGTGCCATAAATGGGGTCATTTTTGTTGCTGTATGGAAGGAAGTGTTATACCACCATTCAGCCAGAGGCAACCATTTGACCCATTATGTCTGTTTATCAGATACAAAGCAACGAAGATATCCTTCCCAAACATTTGTTTACTATCTCAGTTTGCCCATCAGATTGGGATGATAAGATGAGCTATGAGCTAACTGAGTACCAAGACAAAGAAAATAATTCTGTCCAAAAATTTCCAGTGAAAATGGGATCTCTGTCACTTACAATAATCTTTGGGTTTCCATGTAGCTTTTGAATTGTTTCCATAAATGCAGTAGAAACTGTACTGGCTTTAAATGGATGTGATAATGCACAAAAGTGTGCATACTTGGTAAGTCTGTCAACTACCACCATGATGACACTCTTTCCCTCAGACTTGGGTAAACCTGTGATAAAATCCATTGAAACCTCCTCCCAACGTTGGCTTGGAATGGATAAAGGTTGTAATAGACCCGATGTCTTAATTGTTTCAACTTTATTTTGTTGGCAAACCAAACATTCCGCCACAAACTTTTGAATATCTGATTTAAGGCCATCCCAAAAAATTCCTTCTTAACTTGTGGTAATTTTTTAAAAATCCTGAGTGCCCTCCTAAGGGAGAAGTGTGCAATTCCATAAGAATATTTTGTTTTAGATGGGAATTCTTACAGAGATATAAGCGATCTTTGTACCATAATGAATCATTTTGCCAACTAAATGTATCCAACGTACTGGAATATTGTTGTAACTTTCGAATAAGTGCCCACACTTCTTCGTCATTCTTCCATTCCTCCCTTGCTTCGTTTATCCAATCTGGTTGGATAATAGAAATGGCGCACAACAATGCTTCCACATCCTCATCCTTTCTTGAGAGTGCATCTGCCACCACATTTTGCTTCCCTTTTTTGTAGATGATTTCAAAGTCATAACCCAACATCTTTGTGACCCACTTTTGTTGCTCTTCAGAGGATAATCTTTGTTCTAAAAAGTATTAAGGCTATCATGATCCGTTTTTACCTTGAAGTGTCTTCCCATTAGGTAGGGTCGCCATTTCTTAAGTGCATGAGTATTGCCAACATTTCCTTCTCATAAATAGCTTTGTTTAAAAACTTTCCCTTGATTGGACGACTTTCAAAAGCAATGGATCTTTCATCTTGCATTAGAACAGCACCAATTCCATTTCCTGAAGCATCACATTCCACAATAAAGGTTTTTGTGAAGTCCGGTGTAGCTAAGACTGGTGCTTGGCACATTGCCTCTTTAAGATGTTCAAAGGCCTTTGTTGCTTCTGGAGTCCATGAAAATGCATCTTTCTTCAATAATGTTGTTAGAGGTGATGTTATTCTCCCATAATTCTTAACAAACTTGCGATAATACCCTGTCAACCCAAGAAATCCTCGCAGATGCTTTATGGATGTGGGGATTTCCATTCCTTAATGGCTTTAATTTTGCTAGGGTCTACCTTAACTCCTTCATGAGATACAATATGACCCAGATATTCCACCTCTTGTACTCCAAAGAAACATTTGGATCTTTTTGCAATAATTGTTTCTCCTCCAATAGTTGTGGCACCTTGTCAACATGTTCAACATGATCCTTCCAAGACTTGCTGTAGATTAGTATATCATCAAAAAATACTAACACAAATTTTCTAAGGAATGGTGTGAAAATTGAATTCATCAAACCTTGAAATGTTGAAGGTGCATTGGTAAGGCCAAAAGGCATGACCAAAAATTCATAATGACCCTCATGAGTTCTAAATGTTGTTTTTAGAATGTCTTCAGTCTTCATTCTGATTTGATGATATCCTGAACGAAGATCCAACTTGGTGAAGTAAATTGATCCATACAATTCATCCAGTAATTCATCAATGACAGGAATGGGAAACTTATCTTTAATAGTGAGCTTGTTGAGCTCCCTATAATCCAGACACATGCGCCATGATCCATCCTTCTTGTGCACCAATACTACTGGAGTAGAGAAAGAACTTTGACTCGGTTGAATTATACCAGCCTCTAGCATTTCTACAACCATATGTTCAATTTCACTCTTTTGGGCATAGGGATATCTGTACGGCTTTATGTTTGGAGGAATGCTTCCTGGAATCAGATGAATAGCATGATCATGATCATGAATAGGTGGGAGAGCTTTGGGAGACACAAATACCTTGGAATGATTGTCCAAGAATTTTCGGAGATCTGGAGAAATAGATGATTCCAATGTGGAAACATCCAGTGAACATAATTATGCAATTACAACTTTTTGTTCATTTTTTAGAAGCTTTGGCATACCGTTAGAGCTGATTATCTTTCCTGGTTTCCCTGTAACACCCCTTAATTAAACTTCCTTTCCTTCCATAGAAAATTTCATGAAAATTTCTTGAAAATTAAAAGCTATTGTACCCAAGGATTTTAGCCATTGGACTCCTAGTACAACATCAAGACCTCCCATTGGAATGGAAAGCATTGGGCTAGTCAATAGATATTCTCCCATGGATAGCTTGACATTATGGCACTTTCCAGAGCAATTTATTGTTCCTCCATTTGCAATCATCACTTGACACTCTGGTGCTGGATATAGGAAGCAATTCAATTCTTTTGCTACCTTACAATGAATAAAATCGTGGGTACTTCCTGAATCAATCAACACTATTACCTTTTTCTTCTTGATTTGTCCTTCTATCTTGATGGTTTGAGGAGTGGTAATTCCCGCCAATGCATTACAAGATATGGTCGGATTCATTTGTTCTTCAACTAGGCTTTGTTCCCTGGAGTATATCCTCTTCTTTGACCTTTCTTGCTCCTTTTCTTCTTCCTCTTCACAATCTATGTAGAATAATTTCTTCTCAGCACACTTATGACCTTTAGTGTATTTGCTATCACAACTGTAACAAAGCCCTTTTGCTCTTTTTTCTTCAATTGTTGTGGTGTCAACCTATAGGTTGTGGAAGACTAGTGGCAACAACACTTCCATCTTTATAGATGTGAGTGGTTTGCTTCCTGGTTGCCATAATTTTGCTTTCCATTTTTCTTGCTAACCTGAATGCCTTCTCTAATGAATCAGGTTCCCAAAGGCGAACATCATGTTGGATATTATCCTTTAAAGACCCTATGAACACATCAATCCTATGCTCCTCTGGCATATCTTTTACCCTTATGTTCAATTTTTGGAACTCCTCAATGTGCTCCATTATTGAACCCTTTTGTTTGAGACTTATCAATTGGCTAAAAAAAGTGTTGCTTTTTGTATCCTCATAATGTGCCATCAATTCTTCCGTAAAAATTGCCCAAGTGTTAAATTGTTTACGAGAGCAAAGCCATTGATACCATACAAACTGATTTGGTTCCAAATATAAAGTTGCCATATGTACCTTTTGTGTGTTTTGCACATTATTGAGATCGAAAAATTGCTCCATATGTAATATCCATGTT
>APFE031206413.1:33461-47601 GCA_000404065.3 Pinus taeda
ACATTTCCTTCTCATAAATAACTTTGTGTAAAAACTTTCCCTTGATTGGACGACTTTCAAAAGCAATGGGTCTTTCATATTGCATTAAAATAGCACCAATTCCATTTCCTAAAGCATCAAATTCCACAATAAAGGTTTTTGTGAAGTCCGGTGTAGCTAAGACTGGCGCTTGGCACATTTCCTCTTTAAGATGTTTGAATGCCTTTGTTGCTTCTGGAGTCCATGAAAATGCATCTTTCTTCAATAATGTTGTTAGAGGTGCTGCTATTCTCCCATAATTATTAACGAACTTGTGATAATACCCTGTCAACCCAAGAAATCCTCGTAGACGCTTTATGGATGTGGGGATTTTCCATTCCTTAATGGCTTTAATTTTGCTAGTGTCTACCTTAACTCCTTCATGAGATACATTATGACCCAGATATTCCACCTCTTGTACTCCAAAGAAACATTTGGATCTTTTTTCATATAATTGTTTCTCCTCCAATAGTTGTAGCACCATGTCAACATCTTCAACATGATCCTTCAAAGACTTGCTGTAGATTAGTATATCATCAAAAAATACTAACACAAATTTTCTAAGGAGTGGTTTGAAAATTGAATTCATCAAACCTTGAAATGTTGAAGGTGCATTGGTAAGGCCAAAAGGCATGACCAAAAATTCGTAATGACCCTCATGAGTTCTAAATGCTATTTTTAGAATGTCTTCAGTCCTCATTCTGATTTGATGATATCCTGAACGAAGATCCAACTTGTTGAAGTAAATTGATCCATACAATTCATTTAGTAATTCATCAATGACAGGAATGGGAAACTTATCTTTAATAGTGAGCTTTTTGAGCTCCCTATAATCCAGACACATGTGCCATGATCCATCCTTCTTGTGCACCAATACTACTAGAGTAGAGAAAGAACTTTGACTCGGCTGAATTATACTAGCCTCTAGCATTTCTACAACCATATGTTCAATTTCACTCTTTTGGGCATAGGGATATCTGTACGGCTTTATGTTTGGAGGAATGCTTCCTGGAATCAGATGAATAGCATGATCATGATCATGAATAGGTGGGAGAGCTTTGGGAGACACAAATACCTTGGAATGATTGTCCAAGAATTTTCGGAGATCTGGAGAAATAGATGATTCCAATGTGGAAACATCCAGTGAACATAATTATGCAATTACAACTTTTTGTTCATTTTTTAGAAGCTTTGGCATACCGTTAGAGCTGATTATCTTTCCCGGATTCCCTGCAACACCCCTTAATAAACTTCCTTTCCTTCCATAGAAAATTCATGAAAAGTTCTTGAAAATTAAAAGCTATTGTACCCAAGGATTGTAGCCATTGGACTCCTAATACAACATCAGCACCTCCCATTGGAATGGAGAGCATTGGGCTAATCAATACATATTCTCCCATGGATAGCTTGATATATGGCACTTTCCAGAGCAATTTATTGTTCCTCCATCTGCAACCATCACTTGACACTCTGGTGCTAGATATAAGAAGAAATTCAATTCTTTTGCTACCTTACAATGAATAAAATCATGGGTACTCCCTGAATCAATCAACACTATTACCTTTTTCTTCTTGATTTGTCTTCTATATTGATGGTTTGAGGAGTGTAATTCCCACCAATGCATTACAAGAAATGGTCGGATTCATTTGTTCTTCATCTAGGCTTTGTTCCTGGAGTATATCCTCTTATTTTGACCTTTCTTGCTCCTTTTCTTCTTCCTCTTCACAATCTATGTAGAATAATTTCTTCTCAGCACACTTATGACCTTTAGTGTATTTTCTATCACAACTGTAACAAAGCCCTTTTGCTATTTTTTCTTCCAATTGTTGTGTGTCAACCTTATAGGTTGTGGAAGACTAGCGGCAACAACACTTCCATATTTATAGTTGTGAGTGGTATGCTTCGTGGTTGCCATAATTTTGCTTTCCATTTTTCTTGCTAACCTGAATGCCTTCTCTAATGAATCAGGTTCCCAAAGGCGAACATCATGTTGGATATTATCCTTTAATATCCCTATGAACACATCAATCCTATGCTCCTCTGAAATATTTTTTACCCTTATGTTCAATTTTTGGAACTCCTCAATGTGCTCCATTATTGAACCCTTTTGTTTGAGACTTATCAATTGGCTAAAAAAAGTGTTCCTTTTTGTATCCTCATAATGTGCTTTCGATTCTTCTGTAAAAATTGCCCAAGTGATAAATTGTTTATGAGAGAAAAGCCATTGATACCATACAAACTGATTTGGTTCCAAATATAAAGTTGCAATACGTACCTTTTTTGTGTTTTGCACATTATTGAGATCAAAAAATTGCTCCATCTATAATATCCATGTTGCAGGATCCTTGCCATTAAACTTCCTCATATCGATTTTTGGAATATGGTGGGTCTTCGATTCCACATTAGAGTCTATGATATCATGATTAAGATTTCTTTTGTTCGCATCATGAGTTTCCTTTACTACCTTTTCACCATTAGTAAGTATTTCTTGTAGAAAATTTGTCAAATTTGTCTCCAAATCTGCCATGTCTCTCTTCAAGTCTATCTTCAAATCTATCTTCAAATTGTCCATCTTAGTTTCCATGCCCTTTATCTTATCTTCTATTAGCTTTTGTGAGAGTGACATTTGTTGCACTTGGTCTTGTAATTTTGATATATCATGTAGCATTTCTTCCTCTTCTTCATGAGTCATGCTAGAGCTTTTAGGTTGCTTACTAGGTGTTTGCATTTTATTTCCTCAGGGCATCAGTTACCAATAATAATTCTCTACTATGCCCTTTGAATTCCTTCAAAATAAATTTTCAAACTAAGCTTAAGCAAAAATTTAAAAAAATATACACACTTTTTTCACTTTGTAGGAGCTCGATATTGCCGCTAATGTATCTCTGTACTTTCTGATCATCTAGTTCTAAACTTGTCAACTAAAGTAGCCCTCTATGCCCTCTTTCCAATGCCACCAGTGTGATCCAAATTGGATTCTCTAAGGATGAGTTATGCGAAATCTCCCACAGTGACCTGATTATAGACTAGTTCAGTAGAGCGAACTTGTACGACATGCCAGGAGTCACTATTTCGACCTTTGGCTCTGAAAAATATATGGAAGAAGCTACAGTCCATCCTCTTTCTGTAACTTCTTATGAAATTTCAATCCGATGCTGAGAGAGAAAGTTATAACGATTTTCCCCTGGTCACCTATTTGGAATGTAATTCAGGAGTCTACAAAAAGGCCAACTTCCTCAGATCATATCTTCGCAAATATAGCGGGAAAAGCTTTGAAATTCGGACCCAAGATTCAGCATGATTTATTCTCAAATGGTTTCTTTTTTTAGCTTCCGAAACATGTGAAAATGCCACGATGACCCATTTGGAGCAGCGAAATGCTAGAATCCAAACCTCTGATACCAAATGTTATGAAACCAGCTCAAGAAAAAGATAGAAAAGATAGATCAGCGCCTTAAAATTCAGCTTCTTCAAGGGGGAAACCTCCTTTAAATTACATAAATGAAAAATTCTTGGATGATTCAAATGACAAAACCTCCTTTCTATATATAGGAGTATAAGGAGTCACAATATAACCTAGTTGACCTAACAATAATAATATAAAGCCACAAAAATAACAATAGAGGGATTCTATGGGGCACAGTAATAGCAATAGGGGGACAACAATATTAATAAGGGGTACAACTACAATAGTAATGGGGTAATCACTAGTATTATAGGGACCCAATAGAATCTCCCATTCTGCATCCATCATACTCATTGACTGCTTTGATTTTTGACTCAATGTTAGGTAAAAATATTTCTGATACAAATAATCTTCCATATGCATCTCCCACATCTATTAGTTTTTGCCATTAAATTTCTTGACCTGAAACCTACCATCTTCTGCCACTGCCCCCACCTAAACCAAGAACCCTTCTCTCTTGTGGGTTTATCAATGAAATACACCTTCATCTCTAATGCCAATGGTTAGAAATAATTTAATAGAGCAATGAAACACATAAAATATTGCGTAAAAAAAAACCCATAGAAATGCATAAAATAATACATACACATATATACATGGTTCCCCCAATTTCATCTATGTCCAAAGAGAAATAACCAATCCTTCCTTTTATATTATCCAGCTAAATGAAGAGTTACAACCTACAATAGATCTATTGTAATTTATTATTTTCTCTCATGCATTCTCCTCTCCCTTTCTTGCTCAGACGAATAATAAATAGCCTTAATACAATTCAATCATATAAATCAAGGGTTTCCTTCTAGGGTAAAAAACCATAAATTAACATGACTTCTACCATCACATCATATTCCTAATGAATGAATGAGATTTACTATGAAATTACAATATTTTTCAGGGAAAATTTTCATCTATTTTTGGCTTTGGGGGTTCTGCCACCAAACCCCCACTAGGGATGGGCTCATAAAGTCATCATTGCTCCCCCTAGATCCCCTTGAAAATGGTTAAATAGGTGGTGTTTCGTTCCCATTAGGAAGAAGGATACAACACAAATGAAACAAAAAAAATTTGAACAATCAAGAAGACAATCAGGCTCCACACCCAACATGTTGTAGCTGCTACAACATCCCCAATTTTTTTAAATCCTAAATGCCTAAATTTTTGGGTCCCACTCTAGTTTTCAAGTTTAATAAGTGTACTTATGTTTTTAATTGGTCAAACCCTCATATGATCTAATTATTTTGGAAAGTTATGGTTGTTCATGCATGTCACTGCTTTATCTTAATTTGTGATCTTTACGATGCATTATTTTTTGTAAAGATATCATTTCATTCACTTTTTATTAAGATACTTACTACCATGACATGAATTTAAATTTAGAGATAATGAATTTATATTTCGTAAGTGAATATGATATCCTTACTTCACCTTGGTTCACATTCTATTATTTTACTCATGCATCTTTAAAGCCCTAAATTATCTAATTATGAGTTAAGGTCCAAGCCATATTTTAACTTGATCCTTGTATTTGAATTTTCATCTCCAAACCTAAACCTTCAAAAGAATTTCATGACAATTTACAATCATTGTGGTTTCATTATCATGTTCGAAATTTTCATAACATATCCATGACAATTCAATTATTAAGTTGATTCGGATGTTTTAAGGAAAATGATTGTCATGCCACTAAGCTTCACTCTTCAAAGAATTCACATTGGGAATTAAATTTATTTCAGGAGAAGACATCAAAAAATATATATATTACTTATATTTTGAAAATTATTTGGAGGTTTCTTATGCGATTCTCTCTTATAGTTGATGCTTGCAATATTTTATTTTTTATGCTTTCAATATTTTCATAGTCAAGTTACAAACCATTCTTCTTTGTCTCTCCCTCATATAAAACATTAAAGAGCCACAATTGTACATAACATGTTATTAGAATGTCTAATAATTATTTTCTCAATGATCATGCATGGTATGACAATAATTATTCTTACAATGTGATCGGCAAGTCTCTTCTTATGGGAAAAGGTTTTGATAATATAAAAAAACAACTCAGACTTAGTTGGGAAGAACTTGACCTAATCACATCTCCACCTCTATTTTGCATTCCCTACTTAAGATTATATGGAAAATGTTGCTCAATGGTTAGTGACCTACAGAAGTGTTGTAGCGGCTACAGCTGCCCTATAAAATGTTTCCTTAGCTTCCTTTTGGATCCTCCTTACTAACCATCCTTAGCAGGATGTCTTGCATTGTCAAGTACATAGGCTTCATTTGCTTTTCAGTGGCTTGCCAGCCTGTGCATGTTAGTTTGTTGCAATCCCTTCATATGCTTCCATTCTATACTTAACCCATTTTCTGGCTGAGCATCTCACTCAGAAAATTGCACAATCCTGGAGGCGAACCAACCTTCCCTCCAGAAATTGCACAAATTTGATGGGCTCCAAAATTGTGTAGAACAATCAGACAAGCTTCCTTGAGAAAAATGTACAATCTAGCCTGGAACTGTAGCTCAGCCTAGAAATTGTTCAATTCTAGGAAGCAATCACCTACTGACCCCAAAAATTGCATAATACCTTAGGGACATCCAGCCCATCTCAGTCTAGAAACTGCAAAAATCCCTCTGCCAGTCTTGCAAGTTGTTTCATGTGCCTTGGAGGTGATCGGTTCCCTTCAGGACCCAGCAAACTTGATTTGCATGAATGGGTTTCTTTTATTGAAATAGAAAAATGAAACATCCAAAAAGAATCCCTAGATTTTAGGGATCTATTTTTGGTAGCTAGAGGTTATATGCAAATATCGTTTCATAAACTACCCTCCAAATGTCGCTTTTTCCTATATCTATGGCATGCGTGTCATGAGCCTCAAAATTATTTATTCGATGCCACATAGCTCATTCTTCACATCGATCCAGGAGCTCTGACATCCCACAACATATATAGGAGTCTTCAACACATTCATCTCAGCTATTTTTGGGTAAGTCCTCTTTACATGTCTTTTGCATCATTTCTATCATGTTTTGTGTTTTGGCTCACGTGAGTGTTGTCTACTTGATTTCTATGAATTCTTGTTGTTGTTCACATGCATGACATTATTTTTTCACGGATGGTCACCGATGTGATGACCCATTTCAGACACATCCATGTTTCCCATTTTATGAATCTTGCATTCGTTGTTTGCATGGATGATCATTCACTCTCGCTTACACTTAGTTTTGCCATGCATTCAGATCTTCAAATGTCTTTAGTTTCCCATCGGCAGGTCTGGGCAACATTGGCTCAGCCTTACCTTTCCTGGACAACATTATGCATTTATGAGAGGGAAGGCTCTACCTTCCTCCTAGAAAATGCACAAATCTAGCCAGATATTATCCTCCAGGCTTGCTCTGTGCAAATATGAGAGCTGGAGTTCCCCTGTCATAGAAATTTGTGCAATGCAATCACTAGGCCTACATGCCTTGCTGACTCAAATTATGCATTGCATAATATTAGCTGCCAATAGGCCAGCTTGGATTGCACATTACATAGTTCCAATAGTCAACCAGCCTCCCGATGGTTTGGACTACCTTATGCACAGTTTTGGCAGTCAGTCTCTTGACCTCCTGGTGAAAATTACGAAATCTTCCCCATCAGTCTCTCAGGTATGTTTCATTTCAATCCTCAAGTTTTATTTGGTTTTCAACTAACAGAGAACTTGCCATGCATGTCATCATGTCACCAGTTATAGTAGGTTTTCATCCCCCTCCAGGTAGTTCGGGTTCAAGGGCCTCCAAGATAACAGGGTCAAAGGACACTGACAGGAGTGCGACTAGAGATGCAGTTGAGAAAGTGTCTATGAGTTTTATGATTTACGAAGACACCAATCTCATCATAGACAACGATATAAATCTAAAATGGGAGGACATGAATGATAGATTGTTAGCCAGATTTGGGGAAGATCTTAAAGACCATAGGGTCTATGTGAACATTCACAAGTCCGGCTTGTAATGGATTTCATGTAGGTATCCCATGTTTCCATGCGCAGACATAATACATTGGATCCTCTCACACAATGATCCCAAGACGATGGTGTTAATAAGTGTCAATAGGATAGAGATTTCTAACTTCAAGGCACAAGACTATTAGCAGATGTGCCACTTTCCATAGCCGACAATCACAATGGAGATACCCTTAAGCACACCTAGCAGCAGTGCCAACTTCAGGGATATCTTGAAGAGCTGAGTAAAGGAGCCATTTGAGTTCAGAATGAAACCCAACTAGGTTTACAAGAAGAATATACTGCAGAAGGAATATCAGTACTTGGTCATTTTTTCATACCTCTTGTACCACCAAGAGAGCACGGATACCTTCCTGTAGAGTGTGGTGACCATGTTAGACTAACTAGCTAGTGAAGGAAAACCATGCAACTAGTTTGACATGTTGGCTCACAAGCTGAAGGAACAGGTAGCAGGAGCTTGGTAGCTGCCCAAAGGTTAGCAAGAAGAAATATACATGTTGGCATACATCTTGGATGCAATTTGTGCCCGTCAGAAGTTCCCAGGCTTGAAATGGGAAGGGACATCATTGGAAACCTCTGTACACACTTATTGCAAAGAGTTTCCTGAATGCAGCTTCCGTGGAGTCATCACACAGTTGTTAGACCATTCTGTCACCTTAGTGTACAAGATGATATTTGAGCAGGACCCACCTTGCATTTTGAAGGAAAAATGGGAGCACTGATTGACATAGCAGATTGGTATGCCTCACATTTTTGCACCTTCATACGGATGTACAACGTAGATAAGCCTATGCATGTTTTACCAAAGTTTTCCATGGACAAGCTCATCATGCAAGAAGTGTTGTACCACATCTCCATAGGACTGTCAGCTAAAATGCATTGGAAGAAGAAGGCACCCAAGCCCACTCTATCAATGTGGATCGGGTTGTATGAGATATGAAATATCAAGCATGTTGATTCCAAGACAAAAGAGTTCAAAATATTTACTTTCGGCACCATAATATTCAATTTGTATGACCCACATTGATTTGTAAAGGATCACTATGCGAGAGTGAAATTTCCTTAGATACATAGGGTCTGACATTGGGTTGAGGAAGATCCATGGATATATTGTCACAACTTCTCAAGGCTTAATGAACTAGTTGGCATAGACATGGAATGGTTAGAGAAGAAAAATATAGGAGAGCACCAGCATCAACAACAGTAGAGGGAAACATACCTGAACGTGACAACGGCAAGAGAAATATTGTTGATAGTGCAGAGGTAGAAAAATGCTACAAGTTCAAAGCATACCCACTTGTAGAGAAAGCATGTTTGGAGATGGAGGTGAAGAGGCAAAAGCATAACAAGAGGAATGTACAAAGGTAGAGAGATAAATAGAGGATGGAGGAAACAATGAAGGAGTTGCAAGACTTGAAGCAACAACTCGGGAAGAACAAGAGTTGCGTAGACAGGAGAAGGAAGCATGGTAGGGACAGACACAATAGGAGGTGAAATATGCATAGGTTGATGAAATTGCACCCATACACATGGTAGACTAATTCGAGCAGCTGGCACAAAGAAGATAGGGTGAGCAGCCACAAGAGTAGGAATTCACTCAAGAGATTAAATAGATACTTAAGCAGATGGATACAAATATGGAACAACTAGAGTTGGAACAAGACATCGACCTCATGCCTTACAGCCAAGAGGTTGACCCACCAACTTCACCAAATCTGGAAGCAGAGAAAGCCCTGACTGACCAATGAGATATTGAGATCCTTGGAGACAATCCAGAAGCAGAGATGTGCAACATATTATTCGTCGAGTCGCAGCATAGAGTTGAGAAATCACGCAATGGCTACTCCATATGTCGACACTTCTCCTGCGTAGTTTGAAGAATGAGTAATCATATCTAATGTGCACAAATATCCAACGTCATTGGCCGATGCTACCAGACCATATGCCAAAGCCACTAGCTTGAGTGTTTGCTTCTTGATAGTAGAGAACGAGTGAATGGCTAAGGATTTATAGATGACCAAGCAGGGAGGAGAACAAGTTATAGCATCCGGCAAAGGAGAGTTGAAGAAGGCAATACTGGATGAAGTATCGTCCCCTGAGATAGTCATGCAGATGTTGCATTCCATATTTGGTACCATGCATAAGGCAGTTGTCCATCTCAATGGCTGGCAACAAGACTGTGCTAGGAGAGCACATATCTTTGTCAAATCTACATACTACTGTCGACCACATGCAAACATGGACAATGAGATACAAGGGGGCCTCATTACACTTTCCCAAGTTGATGAAGCCCAAGGCAGTTGAGTTGAAGTCATGCAACCAAAGTCAGATCCAGAACTATGAGGAACTCCTGCAACTTATCACCAGTTTGCAAGCTTCCCATCCGCAGGAGTTTAGAAGCATGGATATTGTTATGTGTGCACATGAAATCCCATCTATTGGGACTCTCACCAAGGCAAAGACAAAGAATCAAGTCCCACTAGAGATGGACACGTACTTTCAGGAGTTGAGGCACATAGCCACCAATTCTGACTTGGTGATCAACGCAGACACTATGCATAAGTATGCCGCTGGTCTAGCTTCACTGAAGATAGTGATGCGCATGATATCAGATGAGTTGGACAAAGGAACCAAAAGGCAAGAGTTTGTTTCCAAAAATATGTCACCACAAAGTACATGGACACCATCTCGGACTACCAAGCTTGGCATTAATTTTCCACCATCGACCATCATGATTATGTCGAAGCGTTGGTCTTCCCACTGTTGCTTGAGTCTTAGTGATGTCTTGCATGGCTTTCTCAAGCCTATTTTGTCTCACGTGGGTATATGTGTAGATTGTATGTAACATCATGTAAAAGTGGAAATCAATGTTTCGATAGTTGAATGTAACAGTCATAGAGTAGTTGAAGAGTCATGAGGGTAGGTGAACAGTAACAAAGTGGAATATCAAGGGTCACCACACCCTTTTCTATTTATAGTACCTCATAACTCATTGTAGAGGCTTTTAGGAAGCCATGCTTCCGATAGGAGTATCTTAGAGAAAGCTTGGAGAGTATTGTAACGGGCCTTGACCTCTCCACAGTGCAAAGCTAGTACATCTCTTTGGAGGAGCAGGCGGTAGTGACTGTAATGTTCCATTATTGGGACTAGTGGTTGGTCATTGTTGTAATGCATGATTGGAACATTCACTTCTTAATATAACACAAGCAACACATTTCATGCATATGTTGTTATTGTATTTCAGTTATCTTGGTTACTCTAATGATATATGTATATGTTTACTTACACATGTATGTATAGAATCTTTCTGTATATGTATGTATGAATCTTAATAAGATGTGTTGTGGGTTTAACCATCAATTTGTACTTTTGGTTTGCCTGCCTTCCATTTTTTGATGCATCTTTGCTCATGTGTTCCCTTCTAAGCTGCATATTTCCACATGTTTCCAAGGGGTTCACTCACTCCACCTTTCATGTGTTAGAACCATTCATGCACCTTCCTTGGCTTGTTGTGCATGTCACACCCTTGCTACCAAGAAGAAAATATTACTTACCTTTGTGCACAACCGCGGTCAAGGTGATATCGTATGACCCACTACTGGGATTCCTACACCAAATGGTTTGATTTCTAGTTGGGACTTCTAATCGGGGAGATCCCCTAACATGTTGGCGGGTCCAACACCATCAACATTTCTAGTGCTAAAAGGAGCGTGAGATGACAAATTGTGTCCTCTCATCCTATTTTGATCTTCATACATCTATCATAGATACTCTCAAAGTTGTCCATCCGCAATGTTTTTCGCATGCCGAACCTCTCGTCGTCACGAGGGAGTTTTCTTATTTCTTGTCTAAATTCAATTATGATGGTGAAGGTGAAATGGCCTGGCCTACATACTTACAAGACTTCTATGCATTTATTGATGATTTAGATGACTTCTCTGATGAAGAGGCCAATTTTCTTCTTGCATACGCACTTCACGAATCCCCAAAATGATGGTGTTGTAGTCTGCCACTCGGCAACATGCACTCACTTGAGAAGTTTTGTTATGTCATTGAATCTACTTTCCATCATTTTTATCCAAACACTCTTCACAAAAAAATGTTAAAACAATGGAAGACTCTACAAAAATCACCTCATTTTTTTTGGGACTGCTTCCATGTATTTCAATTCGAAGCTCCAAAATGTGAGATGAAATTTCAGTATCTCATGGAAATATTTGAATATTGTCTTACCAAATCTGTCAACCCCAAGAAGAAGTTCAATCTCAAGCCCTACATAGCATACTTCGGTGATGGAGTTGCACAATCACAGACAATCACGGTCACTAACGTAAGTGATTGTCCACAGTCCCCTCATCAAATAGCCCCACCACCACAGAGTGATGTGGGAGAACATGCACATACATACATTCAACTGTCACATCCTTCAAACATCACTTCTCTCAAATTTCACGTAGACTTGGTTGCGAAGCACATGGGTTGTCACATGCATGTCTTACCTCAACCTTCATCTTCGTGTTTTGCTGATCCTCTAGATTGCACTCTCTTGTCTTCTTTTATTAAGGACTCTATACATGTTGTGAATGAGGATCAACCTATCAATGAAGTTGGTGTTTCATAACCAACCTACATTGTCATTCATGAAGAGTATGACTGGGAGCCTAAGCACCAACCCATGGTCAAGGATGATTCCCTTCTGTCTGCGCATCCTTCATTTATTCCCAACACCTTTGGTGATTCTTCCATCCTTGATTTTGCATGTGTATCCCCCTCTATAGATGCACCCATTGTTGGCAGAACACACCCGATGTTAGTCCATCATCCCATAATGAAGAGGACAAATAATTCTTTGAAAATCCACTTGATTTTTCATCTACCTTTTTAGGAAACGTAGAGGATGAATTTTACCTCTTCTCATCTACATCTCTGTTTGATTCATTAGATCATGAGGATGCTAATGAAATTATCGACATTACTGATCGTAGTTGTTGTGATCTATTTACCCTTGTATTTGATCATGATGATGATTCTATCACAGTTGATTTTTCACAGCCACATGTTTATGATTATCTATCTCTCGACGAAGTCAAAACCCCACAAATTATTGAGGCACTTCATCTCGAGTTGATGGTTATGTCAGGTCCTCACTGTCCTGAGGTTGGTTTCACTTCTGGTCAGGAAATTTTTGAAACACACAAGGCTCCTTATTGCTCATCTCTATGCATTGAAGATCAATCTAACACACAGATTATAATTCCTCCACTGAAACTACAAGACCCCATCGCTCATGCATTGCAGGAATCTTACACATCAAGCACATGTTCATGACGTAAGTTGTCTTTGATTCTTTCCTTTGCTTGCATGTCACGTTCAAGAGTATGCATATGCTTAACATCTACATGTAGTGTCACACAACATCATGGTAAGTCCATGATTGCATGTCATGTTCTTGTACTCACTTATGTTCTGTGGATGCGTTTGAACTCCAAGTGTGTTTGTATTCATTGTTATATCTTTCATGTTTTCTAGTTCGCATAGCTAAATTGTTCGTGAACCATTTCTTCACCAACATGGGTTGACCAATGCACTGGTGGCTGCCTTGGAAGTATCACTTAACTTGAGCAGACCATGCACCGTTAGCTTAGGAGTAGGAGTAGTGTTTGTTGTTGGTTTGTTTGCTTGCATGCATGTTTGCTTCTTACTTTGCATGTTTGCTTTCTTTCTTGTTTTTTCGCTTTCTCACTTTGCTTATGCATTTACTTCTTCTTTTTCTTTGTTTTTAGGTTTGTTTGCTTGTTTAAGTTCATGTTCATAGGATGGTTTTGCATGGGTTGTGTGCGACTCTTGAAACAAGTTGGATAAAGTACAAGAGGACTTATGCAGTTATCAATATTTGGTTATCTGTCATCCAGCCTCTACATCAAGAACATGTTGTCTTTAGTCCATGATACATCAATGGAAAATAGGTTCTGATAGAAGTGAGCCTTGGTGAAAACACAATGCTTGTGCACTAACTACTGTCACCTACTCCAGTCGGTTGTTTTAGGTTAACCCTTGTCAAGTCATTCAAGTAGAATAAGGTGATGGGGAAAACATTAATAAGCACTTTAGACGTATATACAAACTACTTCTCTGAAGGAACAACCTCTTCTTCTCTCAATAAGTCAGGATCCCTCTTCGACCTCTAAAATGAATAAGTGTTATGCACAGTTACGAAAATGGAAATGAAAAATGAAAATCTGTTTTTTTTTAAATGAAAATGAATAAGGCAAAAGAAGAGAGGATTCCCGCGCAAAGAGGTGATGCAAGTAACTCTTCTGGAGTACTGACCAAGCTCACTGGCAGTGAAGTGATGCTTGTGTTCCTACGTGACTCCATCGGGGTACTATCCAGGCCTGCTGGCACTGGAGCATCACTAGCGATGAAACTAAAACTCTAATGACCATAAGGCTTGTGCCCCAATATACTCCTCATCCCTAATCAGAAAAAATGTGTTGACTTGGATTGGAATGTGATCCGGATTTAAACAGGAACGCAATAAAATACAGAGATAACCATATACACAAAGATGCAGCGGAAATAATACTTCATTTCATTAATGGAAAATACTGAAATATGCTTACAACTGGAAATAGAAATAAACCAGCTAGGGCTATG